>JAKTWD010000743.1:0-24043 GCA_030581935.1 Metschnikowia corniflorae
AGAAGCTTTCACTGCTCGAAATGTCAGGAGCAGCTTCGAAACTGCCGTTTTAATACCATTAAATCCTCTGCGGGTGTTATCGAAGATCAGAATCGAGGTAAGAGACGAGGTGTCTCCAGAACGTCCTCTGACGCCACGTAGATCTTCTAGTCTTGCTGATGATTCGAGTACGCCTTCAAAACACGACTATTTGATGAGCCTCGCTTCCTCACATTATAAATGACTAGAAAATTGTCCTGGGGATGTGGCTGGTCCGTTGAAAGCCTCTTTTGACAAACTTTTAAACTACGCGCTTTCGCAGGGTCATTCATATGCGATAATGGCCAAACAATTCGGCGATGTTCTCGTCACTCATGCCAGGCAGAACAAAAAAAGCAGTAGATCCAAAACGCGTATAATCGACGCTAGTGACTTGTCCATTGAGGAATTCAACGAACGCAATTCCAGCTTTCTGGGGAATGTTAATCCCTTTTTGGAAAATTCCGTGGACCAGAAGATAAAATTTCACAGCCACATAAAAAACGCAAATCCACTTGTGGAATTTGTGGAACAATAGGGAATCGTAGACAGACATGTCAAAATAAAGCTTAATAATTTGTTTTATGTTTTACCGTATGTTTAGCGTTTATATTCGAAGTCAAAGATATTATATTTTTACAAAATGCAGGCGGTGACCCAAGTGAGGGTTTGGTGCGAAGGGGGGTGAACTACGTTAATCATAATCTTCGTGATAGAATTAGTAAGTAGGAAATAGTAATTAAGTATAACTATATATGACTATACCTAATTACTACTATGTTTATAGGTATCACTTTGAGCGTCCAAACCCACAATGAGTACTTCTAATAAAGCAGATTTCTGATCATATGTATATACCTAAATAATGTCATCATCCATTCCATGTTTCTCATTGTCCAAGGGGATCACACCTGTCTACCTCATGTGGTGTTTCGTCAATGACAAAATCGCTCTCCTCGTCAAATAATGCTGCCTACTGGTCGGAGATAAGGCCTCGATGTTTGAGATTCGTCAAGATTTTAGTTGTGTTCGGGAGTAAGCAAATGCATTTCTTCGTTATCGTGTCATTATAAGCGCAGAAGTATATCTACTATCACAGAATGGAACAAGTCTCAAATCATCACTGACCGACGTTCAAAGTTTTAAGCGCGTTATGCGGACTTGCAAAATCCTCTGGATATTCCGATCATCGTCAACCAGTTCTTGGCACAAAATAAAAGTATAACTAAAATGCCTCTCATCCACACATTATAGCTTGAAGAATTGGAAGGGCGCTGAAAACTTTTTCGATAATCAACGACTCATGTAGGAAAATGAGCACTTTCGACTTGTGAAAGAAAAGTGTCATAAATGTGAATTGTACTGTGTCCAAATTTCAACGCTGCTGTATAATAACTCTTCACTAAATTTGATACTCTGTCCATAGCTCTGTATCAGTTGGATCAGGTTATTGTACTTGGCCTTGAGTGTTAGTTGCTCATACCTTCTCGATGATTCTCACTGAGAGCAGGAAATACAGATCCACCAAATACACCTCTGTTAGCTGCGCTACCAAATGATACAATAAAAAATGCTTGTTACTAACCAGTGTTCCCGGTATTGTATTTCAACGGATCGTCAGAGATAGTTTGGGAATAATTTTTGTTTTAAAAGGACAACAATGCTCGACAACGAATATCTCTATTAAGCTGACTGTTGTGACAACTTTATCTATCTCTACTCTATAATAATACTGTCTCTTGAAGGAGACCGGTGGGTCTCGTCTATGCCCACACCTGTAACTGCTCGAAAAAGTCAACACGCTTCTCCGTCTTGTCAATCTTCTGCACCACAGCGTACCGCAAGTCGTCCACCATGATGGGATGGCCGCACGTGATGAAGGCAGCACTCTTGGTCGCCTCCTCAGTCTCCTCGTCTACGATTGCGTCCATCAGTGGACGACCGCACTTGAAGGTGATGTGTGGGAAGTGGTCATTGAGCAAATCAATGATGTTTCTACCCTCCTTGCTCATGAGATCTTTTTCCTCCGAAGACGAGTCGTCGCGAGAGTTCATGCGCTGAAGAAGAATGTGCTCTTCTCCGCCTTCAGGCCGCGTGATGTACACTGTGGCTTCGACTTTGGTGTTCTTCAACGAGTGCAACTCCTGCCACACCCACTCAATGGTCAGGATTTCACGGATAATCCACACCAACTTGATCCTCTGGCGAGCGTTTTCCGCAGATTTCTTTGCCAAGTCGTAACACTCGGAGAAGATCCCGGGGATACCATTACCACCAGCGACGAACACGACATTGTCGTGGTGTTTGACCGAGCATGACTCCCCATATGGACCCTCGACACAGACCCTGAGAGATGCCGTTTTTCCCGGGAGTTTCGCCAACATTTTGGTGATGTAGTGCGTTGCACCTCTCTTTGTCTTCAACACGAAAACAATCTTGTTTTCTTCCACGGTAGAGTCCATGAACGTGAACGGGTGCAGCTGCCAGAAGAACCAGCTATGGCAGAAATAAACCCAAGCGTGTCCGCCGGGCACTGATGGCCAGTGGCTCGGCTTTGGCACTGTCACTCTCAAACAGTCATCGGCAAGAAGCATCACATGTGCTTTGGGAGCGCCGAACCAGACGATTCTGGCGATTCTAACAAAGCGGTCGAACGCCCAAACGGCGATGGAGGCAAAGAGCCATTCCATGAACATGCGCATCTCGATGTGTCTCCAGGCGCCCAAGAGGAAGGCCACCGCCATCATGATGTGGATTGCCAAGAACACTTCGTAGAACTGACGGCGCAAAAAGAGCAAGCCTTGGAAGCAGATAATCCCTCCGGCAACCGTGCCCACGACTCCGTAAACAATGTACTCCGTCAGGATGAAGGAGCGGTAGTAGCTCAAAGACCTCACGGTATATGCCACTGAGTGAACGAAGATCAACGACACAATAACCCTTCCGATCCAACGATGGTACAACACAAACGTCGAGAACTTCCACCGAGTCACCCACTGCAAGAAGTTGTTTCTGCCACCAATAAGAATCAACAACGGAAGAAGCATGGTACCGATGACTCCGGTTCTGTCCGCAACGTAACGCAAGACAGCATCGTAGCGTGTGGCGTAGAGCGGACTCCCAGGCTTCCAGTCCATGTGCAACGCATTGAAAAGAAAAGTCAACCAGAAAAACCCAGACAAGATGATAGTCTCCATTCTCGAAGGCACGAGGAAACTGAGGATCCCAACAAACTCCTGGTGGTTTGTTTTCTTCTTCTTGATAAGCGCGGGCAAGGTGACATACTTTCTCCACATCTTGGAGACTCTGCCATTGCACGCATTGCGCAAACCGGGGAACACGACCACACTCCAGTTGGACACGGCAGCGACGACGAAAACAAACAACCAGTATCCGTAGAGCGCGTCTGAAAACCAGTACGCCCAGTTGAAGTTCCCGAACTGACTCTCGTATGCGTCGTAGTATGCAATGGCAAGAGTCTCGTTCACGTAGATCGGGTAGTCGATCTGAGTGGGACTACTTCCGCCTTTTCCCTTGGCTCTGGAGAGAGGAGTCAAGCCTCGTTTTGAGTGACCGTGGGACGACGAGGAACTGGTGCTGTTGCTACCGGATGTTGAGTTTTTCAAACCGGTCAGCTTGGGCACCGCGGTGAAGTTTTTCCCATGTTCTTTGAGGTACTCAAGAGACGCAACGAGGTCGTCTGGCGTAACAGTGCTGTTGTACTGCTTTCCGCAGTAAGACGCAAAATACTCAAACACGTCATGGGGATGCGGGGTGGTCACCTGGATGCATCCGGCCAACGACGCCATTGCACTCTTGTTCTGACAAAAGCACGAATACGACTTTGCACTCTGCTTCGCGCAGAATATCGCCGTCTTGTAAAGCGTAAAGGAGCATGCACGCACAGTTATCAGGCCCTCTCCGTATACCGTAAATGACTTGTAGTTGTACGCAGCCGCATCTGCAATGAGAAGAACTGTCGCAAGCACAAATGCTAGGAAGTTCATTGCCCCGAGATGGTGATGCTGTTCAAAGGAGACATGTCCGGTGAAACATGGCGGTATTTATAACCCACGCCAGGGGCTCTGATTGAGTTCCTTACAATGTGCTTTGATTGGCTCATTCTCTGTGTCGCAACCGTCCATCTGCACCTTCATACACCGGTGCATGAGATATTTTTGATATCGACCATGTGCAGACATCTAATCCATCAGGCGCAATCATCGCGGCACTTGACGCCTCCTCGCGCCCCTGATCTCAACACTTGCGCGTCCGCTTCAGCCAATCACAACGCAGGAGCTCGCTCATGACCACCGAGGCGTGTTGGATTGTCATGATTGAAAAGCCCATTGGAGGAAAGATGCCAAGAATACCAAGAGGATGCTTGCATGCGCTGACTGCAAGCTTGAATCTGGCATCGGATCCAGAAATTGACGGCCTTTTCGCATCGCCAAGACATGGACTCGCCGAATGCCGCACCCGCACTTTCCTAATTAGGGCCGTCCTGATTTTCACATCTTGCCATTGCTCCCCTGACCGAGCGCCTCTCTTGTTGCGATCACCTTGAGATGATGCGCCAGGCACTCAAAGTAGCAGCTGGGCCACCCAAAGTAGCAGCTGGGCCAGCAATCTACTCTGGCTCACAATAATCGGAGAATTCAAAAACGCCCGAAACTCGAACCCGCCGTAATTCAAGTTGAGTCATAGTAGCATCAAATCTACCCGCGAAACCCGCAAATTGTGCACACCTGGTTCATCCCACACAGGACGGCAAGCGTATATGCACATGCTGTTGTCCTGACGATGAAGGGCTTGAAGAAAAAATAGATGTTTCGGCCGACTCGGGCGTCCGATAAACTTCGGGATTTTCCCAGCCTAGAACCACGCAATTGATAATTCCGTGAATTGATGAAAGCTTCTTAAACCCTGCTGCCGTCACCACCCTTGCTTCCTTGAACAATCCAATATTACGGGACTGGAAGTATGGAATGATGGCGGTGCAAGTTTTTCCGCGGATATCCACACGGTCAAGGGGCTCGCATGCACTGAGCTGAAAGATTTCCGCGAACCTCGCCAGTTTGACCGAAATTTTCGAAATCTCGAGGCGGTTTCGGAGTACCATGCCGGATCGAGCATTATGAGCCTCGAGCATTATGAGCTTCGGGCATCGCAAGCCCGCCTCGAAAGCATGTGCGCAAGTGAAGGTGGAATGTACGGCTTCGCCGTATAGTCCTGTAATATCTTAACCTTGCTTGGAGCGAATATGAGGAAAAGGCACATTGTCTCCATGAGGATGCTGATATCTGGAGCAGTTTGAATTTTATGATTTGAGTGGAGGTTTACTGCCCAGCAGTATATCTGTACCCCTTGATTCTTGTGGATTGTGTGCACGTGCTGGAACACAATAGGATCGGGTTCCGCCGATTTTAAGCGGCGTGCAGCATACATGAACATTGGTGCGCCGGGGCCCGAGTCGGTCTTTCAGTGAAAATGTCAACATGGTTATTCTGCTTATTCTATTGGACACAACATTTGGAGGCTGGTATTGTAGGGTCCAAGGGAGTGTCTTGATTTTGTTTTGTCTCTACGTATCAACTCAGTGTTGTTAAAGATAGCGTATTACTAGTTATTACACTTTTTTTAGTATTTGTAATATATAAAAAAGTTTTGCAATATTTTAAATAATTACAATTTTTTTTTAAAGAATCATCACATTGGAGGGTGCTGTGGTTTGGCTGCTATGCAAGCCTCATCTCAGCAAAACTATACATTCTATAGAATAAACCTCCAATGGAGTCTAGAGTTTTGAGAAGGACTTCCTCATGGGAAATCCTCGCCCAAGACTTGTGTATTACAGGGTGAGGAAGTCCTTCTCAAAACTTGTGTATTACAGGGGACTACCTAAATCATCGATCCACCTGAGTGACCCGCCTCAAGGCCCGAGACACTTGTCTCGCCAGGAGGGGGGAAAGGTGGACACCGCCTTGGTGCTTCCGAACCCTACGTAGGTAAACTTTTCGTTCAACCTTCACGAACCAATTGAGGTTGCGTAGGTTGGTTAATGTGGTATTTGTCGGAGCAAGCATCTCACTCAAGTACATCTTTGTGGTCATGCCGATTTGATTCCACCACAATTTTGAGATATCACAAGAGTTTCATAAATGACTTTGAATAACTTGTTGAATAACCGTTTGTCCACAAAGGAGGCATTGTTGGTCCGTGCGCTCCTTTCTTTGTATGGAGCTGTCCAGAACTTTTTCCATCGAGTGAAATCCCGCACCGCTGGGCAGATTTCCGAAAGGCGTTTAGGTTGAATCACCGGGAGCTTACTTTGTTTATCCTTACTGCTGGATTGAACATAGCGTTTGCTATAAGTCGGGATTCACTTACTGTGATGACGAAAGTGGACGGTAGCAAACCCAGATGAATCTTGAAATTAATGTGTTGCAACGCTTCCTTGTGCGATCTTGTTTTTACTCTTATGTCTTTGACGGCGATCCTTTCTCCCTGAACTAGTTTCCTCCACGCTTCTAGGTATGACTGGGCATTCGACAAGAAGGTCCACTGCAAGTGTTCGAAAAAGAAACCTGACGAATCAAAAAGAAATTCAGTCCAGCAAAGTTTCCCGATGTTTTGTGTATTGACCTTCGGTTTTCCGAGAATGATTTGGGTCATATGGTGAACCAATTTTAGTCTCCAAAGATTTGTGTATCAATCGTCAAGCTCTGTTAACGTATTAGGCAAAATTGCTGCTAGATTTCCTTGCATCTGGGTTTGACGTTCAATAACTCCGTAACCCCCCTGGTTTGGCCTGGCGTAAAGTGTGTCTTTACCCACATTTTGGAAGACGTTTTTGAGAGCCAGATCCATTCTTTTCAACATCGCAGCTGACATACACAGAACGAGATCTTTGTGGACCACTGTGGACGCGACAAACATGTTTGTAGCTTTCGCCCTCGTGACCAAGTCTAGGTGAGCAAACCCCTTCTTGTGTGTTATAAAAGGAAGGTTAGATAAAAATTTGTGCCAATCAACACCTTGTAAAGGGAGCCCCAAGTAGGTCAAATGTTCCTTACGAATGAAAGACTGTTCGAATGGAAGTATCTTCTGTTTGCTATCGTAATAGTCGCAATCGAATCCAAGAAGTTGTGATTCGGAGGGATTCAACTTACTATTGCTGCATCGCTCATATTGCCCAATAATAGAGGCTGCTTTGGTATAATCTTCAATCGTGTTCAAATATATGTTGACGTCATCAGCAAAAGCATGTAATTACAAATTACTACAAATTACCACAAATAATTACAAATAATTACAATAATCACAATAATTTCAATAATTACAATAATTACAAATACTTATAGATGTATGAAGTTCCCGCGTCGTTTAGTACGACTATGCCTGTTTTTCGCTCAATGCACCTTATCAGCTCTCATTTACTCACAAAAATTTCGATCATGTACCATTCTCGATAATATTTTAGAATTAAATATATGCTATTCGAATCGAACCTTCGGTAGAGCTCTTCATCCTCCCTTGAATCGAAGAAACTTCCAAGATCGTTATCTAACTATCAAACTTTCTTGGGCCTGAAACACTATATTCCAGCTCGCTTCAAAGCAGACTCTCTGATGAGTTTTGAGTCTCTGTGTCGCTAGATTCTGCATCGTTCAACTCTGCACAATGTCAGGATTCCAAGTCTCTGCATCGCTGAGATCGGAATCGCCCAAATCTGGTAAACTGCGTTTAATATCAAAAGAATCTGCTTACTTCGTGTCTCCTAAGTTTTGCTTACGACTGGTAACAAGATCTTCCACCGCACTCGAACCTATTGAAATCTGCAACTCAACGTTTTGAGCACACGTCGTCTCGCTCGTTGTCGTGAGCGTCGCTCATTTTGCCTCTCAATGCGGGTCTTTTCCTCCCATCATCAAGGTCTGATATGTTGACGATATCAGCAGTTTGCTTCGACCGTACAACACGTGGGTTGCTCGGAGGTGATGCTCAGTGGTTCTAATGATCCTGATCCAGCTTATCGGCAGCTTCTGACTGTGAACGGGAGTCATAGTAGACACTTGCCTCGTCTGTAATAATGCCTCGTGCCTTTGTAATAGCCAACATCTTGATTGTCTGCGGTTGAAGTCTGTTTCGCATGTCCGTAACTATGCTCTTCACTCTAGAGAAAGGCGATTCAGAGGGAGAGGACATCGCCATCATGGACAAATAATCTTGGGCCATGCGGAATACAGTTGGAAACGAGCCCTCGTTGCGTTTGTAGTACTCCCGAATGTATTCCTTGACTTTGGCATTCGCTTGCTGCAAGTGCCTTCGAAGTTCGCTCTCACCGTCATGGACATCGTCATCACCGGGCTGACTCGCGTCATAGAAAAAGTCGAAATACGCACTTTTTGTAATCTTTGTTTCAAGTTTCTTCTCCTTCCCTTTCGTGCCCACCCCAGAAATACAGTTTGTCGGTCACTTCGCCTTTCCGTTCAGCTTCCTTCAACCGTTTAAACATTCGTCAAAAGCTGTAGTTTATTTGTGATTATTTTTTGTGCTATTCCCCTGAGTGCTACAACTGACCTATGCGCTATACAAACCGCAGTAAGTCGTTGAGTGAATATGTGTATCATTTTTACGAACCGCCACTACAAATGACTCGAAACTTTCTTTTACATAAATGCGTTTCACCACTCACCAATGATTCGGTTTTAAGTGAAAGTGATAGAGATATAATAACGCTTACTTTTGAAAATGCTTATCTTGAACGTAAGCAACAACACTATTCAGCGGTAAACAACTACCCGACGTATTTTATTTTATTGTGCTCTTCTATTTTTGTCAATTCTGATCTTTGCATGAACACTGATGGAATTCGGAGCATGGTTTTAAACATATAAGGGCGAGGAAAGGATACTGCTTTAGAAAAAAAAATAGACAATGGAAGGAATAAAGTTCTTCTCAATGTTTGGCATCCTTTTTTTTGTTTTAAAGAAACATCACATTGAGGGGTGCTGTGGTTCGGCTGCTGTACGAGCCTCATCTCAGCAAAACTATATATTCTATAGTAATAACCTCCGATGAAGTCTGGAGTTTTGAGTGGGACTTCCTCATGGGAAATTCTCGCCCAAAACTTGTTTGATACAGGGGGCTACCTATGTGTCATCGACCCGCCTGAGTGATTCGCCTCAAGTCCCCAGAAACTTGTATCCTTTTTTTTTCTGGACAGATCAAATTTATTAGTAAGCCCAAAAGGTGCCAGAATAATGTTATGAGAGCCCGGCATTTTCTTTGAGAAATACAATATTTATTAAGTCAAACAGATTTTTATCCCTCAGACAGAGTTTATCACGAAAGGCTCTTATAGACTTTTGATTCTTGACGGACATGGTAGTCATTTGACTCCAGAGCTTGACAAAATATTGAACGAAATTCAGATAGTCGTTCTAAACATGCCACCTCACACAGATCATGTGTTGCAATCTCTTGATCCTTGCTGGTTCGGGCAGTCAAAGACAAAATATTACCAGCTGGCAGGAGAAAGAACTGGGTTTGATGTTCTCGCGCCACCCAACAAAGATGTCCTCGTTGGACTAAAACTTGCCTCTATATTTCAAATACTATCTACTGATATTACTCTCTGTGATACTACCATTAGAAATAATTATTACAAATTATTACTAAATTTCAGATATTTAGGCGCGAAAACTTTGTAATTCAACACCATTGGGATCTACTGCCTTTCATTGGTAATTGCCCGACATGCAGCTCACGTTATGAACTTGAAAATGGCAGCAAAAGGTTTATGGCCATTGGACACATTTCGACGGCTGTGTAGCTAGCAGTGTTGTGTCGAAGACGTCGTGAACGACGCTAACGACACCTTACGATGACAGACCCATCACGATCGTAAACATCGTAAATGTTCACGATAGTTCATCGTTTACGAAGCATCGTAAGGGCTTACGATAAAATTAGTTTGTTTTGAGGTTGTCCGCGATTTTCAACCTGGACCAGGCATGTAAGTAAGTAGTGTTCTTGGTGTTTTTCTAGATATTCTTGCTATAATAGATATATTTAAAAAAATTTTAAATTTTCGGCATATTTAATCTAGCTAGACCAGTATTTGTGCAAGTATTTTTAGTTTCTATCAAGAAGGTACATCTCCACATTTAGAGGTGAGAGCGAAAGATCCCCATCACAACCGATCAAAACCGGGAGAATGTCCAAACAAGGCTCGTAAATTTAACCCCTTTCACTCATATTTAGAAGTAACTCCTCCGTCATCCGAGTACAGATAGGCTCTTCGTTCAGCTTATCACCAGCCTCGGAGTCTCCGTGATTCATCTCCTCTCCATCTCCGTCATACAGAAAGTATACATCACTCGCGTCCGCTCTTCATCTGAGCGTCCCGAAATTCTCTTTTTTCATAGTTATACACCTTCAGGAAATCACCTCATCAAGGAAACCACCCAAATTCTCGATAAATGAATATCCTCGATAAGTGCATGAAAGCGCGCGTTTTTAATGTAATCACTTATCGAGGTTTTACTGTATAGAAAAACCTATAATACATCTTGGAAAAGGCACTGGGTAGTGAAAGAGCCCGACTTTCCCAAGCCTTACTCTTCCACATGTGTAAGAAATCGGACATCACGCAAATACGCGCGTAATACGATGATATCCTATAGGTTCACCGCGCAATATGCCTTAACCTCGCCATTTACCGAGATTACGACTCCCAGGGCAGTCCGATTGCTGAATTCAACAACACTCAAAATTATAAGTAATTATTTGACGAGCTTGGAAGACTGGGAGAATGCGTTTGTCAGGATGGCTCACTCTTCGTTCAGTCTTGAATTGTTTTTCCAGTTCGAAGTAGACAAAGCCCGATGCAAACTCGAGGAGTTGATGAGGTGTGTGGCCAAAAACACGCAGAGTTGAAGATGATCTTTTTTTGAGTCAGATGGTTTTTTTTTGGCTGCTGAAAATTATCAATAGGTTTACTCAATTGTTTTCCTACTACCAGTTGACTTTGGGGTGGGTGCAAATTGGCATCGGTTGCAACTCGCGCTTCTTCTATGGTACGTGCCAATTAACCTGCTCATAACAACACATGATTGCCGGGGTATTCTGAGATTGCAGATTCAGCTGTAAATATCATTATTGGGTCATAGGCTGCAAGTCTCTTTGATACCAGACTAAACGCAAAACATTCGAGAAACTGACCAATTATATATCAGAGCTTCGGGTCTAAACAATGGTGGGGCAGTTGGCGTATGTGCAGGTCGCCTACCCCAGCAGTTTGGACCCTGGCGAATTGAGTCAAAATCTGTGAATTATTTGTGTTGTAGCGTGGCGAAGTGATCTAAGAGGTGAGAGTAACATTTCAATGTGTAAAGCGTGTTAATGTTCACTATGCGTGGCTGTATAGCGGGACCGAATTTTGGCGTGCTATGTTCCGGCTGCAAAGCATGGCTGCGGTGTGATAAGTATCGATGTAGTCAATTCTCGTGATACAATGTGAATGATAAGCAGATTCATTTATTCAACATTTCGATTTACGTTGATGGCATCATTAGACCGACGAAAACTCAAATTAGATTTTTGACCATACCAGATTATCGACCATGTGCGGTGTTGTTGATTACGGTCATGACAACTGAAATAAATGTTTAGTAGAATTCAAAAAAGGAGTTTAGTAATATCAATTCTTTTTGATTCGTCATCACCTTCTACCGATAGAGAAGATTCATTAAGGTCCGAATCCGGAATCGTGCCCGACTTGCTTATCGCCAACACTTCATTGTCTCTGGCAATAACTGCTTCTCTCGTCCGTTAGCATACACTTCACTTTGGAGGATCGAAACGAGTTTTTGGGATTGTCCAGTTTCACAATCCCCATCTCTTTTCGTCTGGATACGTCAATAACTTGTTTCATCTGCGATCAACTCTTCGTTCATCAAAACATCCGGTATTAATGGATACCGATCTGAGCCGTCAGTGGATTTTTGTTTTCTCGTTGAATGCAGTGTAGTCTTCTCGAGCAATATGTTTGTTGCTAACAAGAATTTCCACCCCAGCTACCAAATCAACCACATTACCATCACGTGAACCATTCCAAAGAGTTCACGACTTTCCTGTCAGGACACGAATGGATTCGAGACTTGAATGATGTCTTCCGTGAGCACAAGAAACAGAAAAGCAGATTTGAATCTGTTTCGACCTTCCCCTCGTGTCCCTTTATTGATGCCTCAAATCGTTCAGGCCCATACCTGCAACTGCTCGTAAACATCGACACGTTTGAGTGTTTCATCAATTCTTTGCACCACGGCATATCGTATATCATCGACCATCATTGGATGTCCACACGTGACGAACGCAACACTCTTAGCAGCCTCTTCCGTCTCTTTGTCCACGATATACTCCATCAGTGGACGCTCGTACCTGAAAGTTATGTGGGGAAGTAGCTGAGCTAGAGTATTTCCGTTTTTGGGGCTGTGTTCTTTGCTGAGCTGATCCTTTTCCTCGGACGATACGTCTTCGCGAGATAACATTCGGTTACTTTCACCATCTGGACGAGTGATGAAGATCGTTGTTTCCACCCTGGTGTTTCTCAAGGACTGCAATTCATGCCATACCCACTCGAGATGCAGAAGCCCACGAACAACCCAATACAACTTGATAATCTGGCGAGGATTCTTTGATTTTCTTTGTAAGTTGTAGCACTCAGAGAAGATGCCTGGAATGCCGTTTCCACCCGCAACAAACACGACATTCTCGTGGCTCTTAAGTGCACAAGAATTTCCATAGGGACCCTCAACACACACCCTGATAGAGGCCGTCTTTCCCGGAAGGCTGGCCAACTTTTTCACGAGATAATGCGTTGCGCCTTTTTTCGACTTCATCAAAAACACAAGCTTGTCTTGGCCACCAGAATCCAAGAACGTGAACGGGTGCAGTTGCCAGAAGTACCAATCATGACAGAAATACACCCATGCATGTCCACCAGGAACCGATGACCAGTGGCTTGGTTTCGGAAGTTCGACTCTCAAACAATCACCAGCAAGGAGTGTCACTGTTGCCTTTGGAACACCAAACCACAAAATTCTGGCAATTCTTGCGACTCGGTCAGCTGACCACACGGCGATTGATGCAAAGAGCCAGTTCACAGACCCGTGCGTCTCGATGTGGCGCCAGCCCGTCGAAAGAAACACTATTGCCAACGCAATGTGCGTGACCAAGAAGATTTCGTAAAACTTGCGGCGGAAAATAAGCAAACCCTGAAAGCATATGATGCCTCCTGCGACGACGGCCGCGACTCCAAAATGGATAAATCCTTGGCTCATGAGAGAGCTGTATTGGTTTGATTTGATGGCCCGAGCCGAAAACCCGACTCCGTGAATAAACACCAAAGTCACAATAACTCGACCGATCCAACGGTGGTATACATTGAAAGTCGAAAACTTCCATCTGGTGGCCCATTGCAAGAAATTGTTCCTTCCGCCCGTGAGGATCAATAATGGAAGAAGCATCACGCCCATAATCCCGGTTCGGTCGGCCACATAGCGCAAGATAGCATCGCTGCGTGTGGCATAAAGCGGGTTTCCCGGCTTCCACTCCAAGAACAAGGCATTGAAGAGAAACACCAACCAAAAAAAACCACACAAGACGATGGTCTCCAATCTTGACGGAATGAGATAACCGAGAAAACCGAAAACTTCCTGGTGGTTCGCTTTCTTCTTCGTGACTAGTGCGGGCAAGGTGACGTATCTCCTCCACATTCTTGAGACCTTACCATTGAGCGTGTTTCTCAAACTGGGGAACGCAACGACGCTCCAATTACACACCGCAGCAACCGAAAACACAACTAACCAGTAGCCGTAAAGGGCATTGGAAAACCAATAGGCCCAGTTGGTGCTTGAGAACTGGCTCTTATACGCCTGGTAGTAGGCACGCGCAAGGGTTTCGTTCACGTGTATGGGGTAGTCGATTTGGGGCTTGTAAACACTCTGTTTCTGATTTTTAGAGGTGGTCAGTTTGGGCACCATAACCGGGCTTATTCCGTCTTCTCGGAATGATCCAAGAGCCTCAGCAACGTCGTCAGTCGTAACATTTATGGCATATGTCGTGTGACAGTACGAGGCAAACGAGTCAAGAGTATCTTGTGGATTTGGACTCAACACCTCAATACACCCAGCCATAGACGCCATGGCACTCCTGTTGACACAGAAACACGCGAGGGAATGACTAGATTGGCTCGCACAAAATATTGCCGAAGCGTATAGTGTGGACGAGCAAGCCCAGAAGCTGGTAAGGCTTTCACCATACAAGGCAAAAGGCGGATACTTCTGAGCCTGTGCATGAGCATGTGTGGCTGCTATGAAGTGGGTAAGTATCAAGAATACTCCTAGCATCTTCATGTCTGATGGGAATCATATCGACCGTGATGTATGGCAATATGGAGAATATTTATATTCGTTGTCTACAAGACAAGAGCATAGCCTTAAATTGCTCGAAGCTGAGAAGTATTGTGTCTCCACACTCATGCGCCCAGCACATGAGACATTTTGATATTTGCGCATCTGCAGATACTTCATCTTGGACGCAATGTTGCACTTATCAATATTGACTGCCATTTTGGAACTCGCTGGTGTGTCGGCTGCAAAATCCTGCGCAGTACACCCCCATAGTGTACTTACGACCACGGTCCAGATCATTCAAGTTCAGGTTCTGAAGATAATATTTCGCCTTTGCGGAATTGACGAAAGGATCTTTATTGAAAATTACGAAAAGACCAATAATCGGCTTTCTCTACTTGCCAGACCCGTACTTACTTTGTCAAGCTTCCCCAATTACCAGATTTGGGTGCAAATGCGAATCCAGATCTTGGGCGCAGGTCCTGCTGAGTAATATCTTCAGAAGTTGTGTCTTTTATCTTTTTTCAATTGAAGGCTGGGTGTTCTGCAACTTTGTTCGACCTGAATGGATTTTATAGTCCGGAATCACTTGCTTAAGTTTAACCACAAGCGTTCTTACAATCTGTTTTCTTTGATCATCACGAAATGGCATTCTGCTGTAATTGGAGGCAGTGGAGGTCTTTCCAAAAATGCCTTGAGATGTCTTTCCTGAACGATGGCGCTTTATCTGAGAATTGGTAAACAAGAGTAATTCAAATGGACTTCTCACCTCAACCATTCCCACAAAGTCTGCTCGGCTTTGTAGGTGTTCAACACTGATCACATGTAGCCTCACGAGGAAGTGCGATCCGGGCTTCTTAAGCTTCTGACGTCTCGTATTGGACCGGAAGAATTCCAGTCGATTTATGGCGATCACACAACAAATTGTCTCTACTAAGGCTGTCCTTTGTGTTGTTCAAGTCGCGTGATAACCGCCTTTTCGACTCTGAGGATTTCGACTATTAGGATTTCGATTATTAGAGCTCAAATCTACTAAAAATTTAAAGTGTTTTCTCATAGCTTTAATGTCTTTTCTTTGTTAAGAGTTAATTCACAATTATCAGGTAAATTTTCCATGAGGAAGTCCTACTCAAAACTCCAGCTTCCATCGGAGGTTCTTTCCATAGACTATGTAGTTTTGCTGAGATGCGGCTCGCATAGCAGCCGAATCACAGAACCCTCTATTGTGATGATTCTTTAGAAAAGAAAGAAGAAAAAAGATATAAAATTGAATATATTATCTCTTATATGTATACATTCAGTATATGAAGATGAAACTAAATAACGAAATCATCAGCATAACGTATGTAATACATTCTTCTAAGAGAAGCATCCATATTATCGTATGCATGTATTTTACGCATTTCAACTAAATATTGTACTGCTAGTGCAGATTCTTTATTTATTAAAGCCATCTTACGTGCATATTGTAATTTAACATATTTAGGATTATGTCTTTTTAATTTACCTTTGTTTAATTCAATAATATAATTCTCCATATATTTATCAAGTAAATCTAAAACTATATTAGCTAGAATAGGACTACAGACAGTACCTTGAGGAGTTCCAATCTTCTTCTCTATTGTATTATTATCTCTTGATATAGGGTAAGCTATCACTTTATCTAAAAGATATATGAAGCCTCTATAAACCCTCTCCTCATCTGCTCAATTTGCATTGAGCGCCGGGAGATTTCATCTGTAGCCTCGACATAAGTGATCATCTGTGTTTGCTCACAATTGGAAGAAAATCTTCGGTGTCAGCGACCCCAAACTCGCGCAGGGCTCGGTACTAGTAAGCCGCCTTTGATATGTTTCGAGTAAAGAGCGACATATCGAGCCTCCTGGATCATTTCAAGGAACTCGAATTTGTCGATCAGATTCATGCCCGCGTAGTCCCATCGATGAGTCCATCGCTCACACACTCGATGGAGGTGATCCAATCTCTATTTCCCGTGGTCAAAGCTTCGAAGAGCACGTCGTTAGAGCCTGAAATCACCATGTTTTCATACATTGCCCTTGATTAATCATCAAAATGATAGATATCACCCGCGTCTGGGCTACAATTCTTATTGTCGTCCTAAATGGATCAGACCACTAAAATGATTTTTGACTCATCACGCCTCGCTCGATTGATACCATAAAGTTGAGGGTTTAAATTATGAACTTCATGATGGCATAATAAATGCCTTCGAGTCAATCCTTGCCCAACGGCCGCCCACGTATGTCAGTGCGGGCGGCACCAAGCAAATTGGCCTTGGCTCGAACATCCTCTGTTGTTCGAGAAAGTCTCTGTTGAGATCTGAGAGTTTCGTCTGAGTGAAGGATGCAAAACATCTTGTTGTCGTACGCTTCTGGATGACCCGCCGTGCCCTCACGAACATTAGTCAACCTTCACAGACACCATCGGGAGTTAGCATGAGTAAGCTTCAGACTAGGCACTAGGGCTGTGAGCTGAAATTGATGCTACGAGAGAGTTGCCAAAATGATGACTATTATGAATTTCCCGAGATAATCTGGTAAGAGTTTTCTAATAGCCAGGTTTACATGTAGTTAATTTCTCGGAGAAGATTAGGTTTTACAAATGTTAACTGGCTTAGTTTTTCCGAGATTGCTAGAGTGTTATTGAAGCTCTTCCCTTCCCAAGACTTTACTATTGTAACGCTTGATTTCAATTTTGAACCCTACTTAATTCCTTAAGAAATTTGGATATCTTCCTTCATAGAGAGAGGTGAGCTTTTTGTATCTCCTCTTATCATACTTACTACAAACGTCTAACTCTTATCATACTTACTACAAACGTCTAACATGTTTTCTTTTTCTTTGAATGAATATCACATTAAATCAGATTGAGAGGTATCATGATACTGTTGACTCTCAGAATGCTGGCCAGTATACTGAATCAAGCTCTGAATTTTGGTGTCTACAGCCCAAAGTGTTGAAATATGAGCTGTCAGAGTGTATTTCATCTGAAATTGAAGGTCCTCCAGGAGGAACCAGAGTAAGTCATCTAATTGCACAATCAGATCGACTCATATCTTTTCTTCCCAACAAGACATTACGTTTGATAGTGGTATCACAAATATCTCTGGTTAATCATCCGAGCAGAGCATATAGATTATGACACTAAATTGACAACGGCTCAAAAGAGTGGAGAGAGTGGAAGTCTTTCAGAACGATTACGTCCTTAGGAGAATTCTACTCACGAGATCTCATCCAGAACCACACAGTGAACTTATTTATAGCATAAATTTTGCTTATGAATGTTATAAGGAGATGATAGTCACTAATATACCCATATCGTGAAGCTGCACGAGATAAGAGCTGAACCCAACAGGTAAGATGGAAATTACGCTTTTCATAAATCAGAGTCATATACATTATTCTAATCGAGACATTCAGTTGCTCTTCTTCAAGGGGACAGAAACAATATGTGTATTCTGGTGTCTTTTGTGATTTACTGGGTAGATTGGCGAGTCGGAGAACGAGAATAGATGTAGGAAAACTGTCACGGATTAACATTTCTTGGATTTATCTCAGTAGCGGATGGAAAAATCGGCATGTCTGTATACTGATGCCGTTATTTTAACTGGCATCATTTTGGTGTGAGCTGCATGATGATGGAGACAAGTATGGGAGCAATAGTGGGGACCAGTGTTGCCAGCATCTAGGATAATACTGCCTTTGGGTGGTTATTGGTATAATTACACTTTCCGCGATACAATTAGTGAGTGTTAAAAGGTAAGTATATGTTCTTTTGGCGAAATACTGCCAGGTTAAATGGCATCATTCTGAGCGTTTCGAACCCACAGGCAGCTTTTTGAACAAGACAGATTCACAATCTTGTGTGTATACTTAAGTGAGGACATCATCCATTGCCTGTTCCTCGTTGTTCACGGGTGTTTATTGGCGCTTCGAGCATGAGCTCCTCTTGGGTGTTAAGAAAAAAATAATTAAGTTTATCTGATGAGCCACTTCCTTAAGGTAGAGAACGAATATCTTAGTGTATATCACCGGGCGTTTTGCCCTTTGATTTACTCAATTTTGTTCCCGTGGTTCTCAGTTCTAGCAAGACAAGAGCGCATCACATATATCGAGAATGGGTTTTTAGCTCATCAACGCTGTGAAGAGCCCCTACTTTCGATCCAAAAATTACGTCTACATAACCCATCATCTTCGGATTATCACACGTCAGACTTTCATGTGCCCACACCACCCATTCACGCCCACACTTGTAACTGCTCAAAGAAATCAAGACGCTTTTCCGTCTGGTCAATCTTGTGCACCACAGCATACCGCAAATCATCCACCATAGCAGGGTGCCCACAGGTGATGAATGCAGCACTCTTTAAAGTGTGCTCGACTTCCTCATCAACAATGGCATCCATCAGTGGACGACCACACTTGAAGGAGATGTGTGGGAAATGGTCATTGAGCAAATCAACGATGGTTCTCCCCTCCTTGCTCATAAGATCCTTTTCCTCAGAGGATGAGTCATCGCGAGAGTTCATGCGCTCAAGAAGAATTTGCTCATTTCCTTCCTCGGGCCGAGTGATGTAGATGGTGGCCTCGACCTTGGTGTCCTTCAAGGCGTGCAACTCGCCCCATATCCATTCAATGGTCAGGGTTTGACGAAGAATCCAAACCAACTTGATCTTCTGGCGAGCCATATCGGTGGATTTTCTCGCCAAGTCGTAACATTCAGAAAAGATACCGGGAATACCATTCCCCCCAGCAACAAACACAACATTATCGTGGCTCTTGACAGGGCACGCCTCTCCATATGGACCCTCGACACAGACCCTGATCGTGGCTGTCTTTCCGGGAAGCGTTGCCAACATTTTCGTGAGATAGTGCGTGGCTCCTTTCTTAGTCTTCAAAATAAACACAATCTTGTTTTCTTCCACGGTAGAATCCAAAAACGTGAACGGGTGCAGCTGCCAGAAATACCAGCTGTGGCAAAAGTACACCCAAGCATGGCCGCCAGGAACCGATGGCCAGTAAGCTGGTTTGGGAACTGTTACCCGCAAACAGTCGTCGGCAAGAAGCGTAACATTTGCTTTAGGGGCACCAAACCATACAATTCTAAGAATCCGCAAGAACCGGTCGAACGACCAAACGGCGATCGAGGCTAAGAGCCATTCCATGAACATGCGCATCTCAATATGTCTCCAGGTACCCAAGATAAACGCCACGGCCATCAAAATATGAATTGCCAAGAACACCTCGTAAAACTTTCGGCGCAAGAAGAGCAACCCCTGGAAGCAGATAACAACGCCGGCAACAGTGCCCACAGTTCCATAGATGATATACTCCTTTTGCATGAGGCTTGTGAATCTGTTCTTGCGAAGGGCTCTGATGGCGTAGTTCAACGAGTGAATGAACACCAAAGACACAATCACCCTTCCGATCCACCGGTGGTACATGACAAACGTCGAGAATTTCCATCTAGTGAGCCACTGTAAAAAGTTATTTCTGCCACCAACGAGAATCAACAATGGAAGGAGCATGGTGCCAATGATTCCGGTTCTATCGGCCACATACCGCAAAACAGCATCGAAACGCGTGGCATAGAGGGGGTTCCCTGGTTTCCAGTCCATGTACAAGGCATTGAAAAGGAATGTCAACCAGAAAAAGCCCGCCAAAACAAGAGTCTCGAATCTCGAAGGAACGAGGAAACTGAAGAGACCAAGGAGTGGCTGGTGGTTCGTCTTCTTCTTTCTGAGAAGCGCAGGCAAAGTCACGTACTTTCTCCACATTTTGGAGATTCGTCCGTTGCACGTGTACCGCAAGCTGGGGAAAACCACCACACTCCAGTTACACACACCGGCAACAGTAAACACAAACAACCAGTAAGCGTAAAGTGCATCTGAGAACCAGTACGACCAGTTGAAATTGCCAAACTGGCTCTCGTAGGCATCGGAGTATGCATGCGCAAGTGTCTCATTCACGTAAATCGGATAGTCAACTTTCGTGGGACCTTTGGCTTTTTTAGCTTTCGGAATAGGTGTCAACGGCAGAGCCAGTGTGGCCGTGTTTTTGCCTGAGCTGGAGTTGGAACTAGTACTGTTGGAACTAGTACTGTTGGAGCTCGCAGTCGAGTTCTTGGATGCCGACTGTTTGGGCACGACAGTAAAGTTTTTTCCATGCTCCTCGAGGTAGGCAAGAGAATTCACAAAATCTTGTGCTGTCACAGAAGTGTTAAACTTCTCTCCGCAGTGGGAAGCAAACCATTCAAATGAACCACGAGGGTCCGGGTTGATGACCTGAATACATCCAGCCAAGGATGCCATGGCGCTTTTGTTTTTGCAAAAACACCCATATCCTTTCGCAGTTTGCTTGTCACAGAACTTTGCTGATTTGAAGAGAGCAAACGAGCACGCCCGCACGTTGATCAGACCCTCTTCATACACCGTGAAGGGCTTGAAGACGTTTGCAGCCGCATTTGTAGCGAGAAAAGCCCACGTGAGGAAGAGAGCAAGATAATGCATTAATCGAGAGTGAGCAAATTTTCAAACAGTTCTGCACTCATCGCTCTCCATTGGTACTTATAACTTGGTTCAGGGGCATCGCCACAAGGCCTTAACCTGTCTCTCCATTCTCTTCATTCTCTCCATTCTCTTCATTATCTTCATTGTCTCTGATTCTCGCAGGCAGGTGCATATGGGCATATACACGCAGCGTATGAAATATGTCTCAGGTCATCGCCATATGCACATCTGTCTAATCTATCCGATCAAACGCAGCAGAATCTGATCGAGATGACCTTTGAGTCGTGCTTTGAGTATTTCATGGAGAGTCTCCAATCCCCGAGGCCGCCAGTCAGCCAAAGAGAACTCAAATCCAATTATTGAAAAAATTGCAAACTTATGACGCTGCTCATTGTGCCAAAATATTGCATTAAACCATTATGATTGGCTGCTCGTACAAGCGCTGCGTACAAGCATGAAGGTTGCATTGACCACGGGAGGTTGAGGAAATTGAGCCACATAAAAACGCACATCCGATTGGACAATCCATTTCGAGATCTGCCTGGGCTCAAACTTTGGGTGACCCATAATTGGAGCAAAGTGCGAGCCCATATTTGAAGCACCTTTCACTTAGTATAATTGGTGTGGCCACGATCCAATTCATATTCTCACAGAAATGGCGTTTCAAATATGCCCAGGATTGACATACACGAGCGATCTCGCCAAGACTGTAATTGACCCTTGCCGATCTTGCAAATTGCCCATTCCGCAGATCCACCTAGTCTAATCACGGCATCAATCAAGACCTGGTTCTGTGTACAGGCTATTGTTAAATGGCAGGATATGGATTTATCACACAGGACGCCGTGGCAGTCTGCACAACTGTTGAGACAATGAAGAGCCCCAAATAGCACTTTAACTGGGAATCAATGTTAAATCAGGGCACAACAAGGTTCGGACCAAGAACTTTTGGTATCTGATCTGAATTAAATTGGGGTTGGCAAGGTGCTGGAGTACTTCTTGCTTAACTTGTTCCGTACGGTTCCGAAGCGCTTTTCGGACTCTCGCGGCATCGATTATCTCTCGAACAAGGGATGTTGGATCATGACGAGATGCAGAATCAAGAAGGGTCCAAATGCAAGACATAATCAAAGTTCACAACGCGTATCAAACACATCCAAAATCGTAGATCCTGCATGGCACCTATTGTTTCAAATCACTTTTTTTCTTCACTTTCATCGATGCTTTCCCTATCAATTCCATCACGGAAGCTCGAGCTAAGCGTTGCCGCACGATGCCGTGAGCGGCGCAGTCCGAGTCGGCCTTCATAAGGAGCAGATTTTTCGAGTTGACAAACCCAATTTTGGAGAAGCATTATTTTGCACTCTGAAAATTGCCCGTAGGCTCCATATTTTCATTGGCCCATGGTAAAGTCAAGACTGCCTTTGTTCGTGCCTTGCAGGTCACATTGAAATTCGTTCGTGGATTTGCAGATTTCAAGTTTTGGCAAGTGGAGCAAAGGTCCGCACATAGACATCGTAAACAATGAAGAATGCAGTCCTGAATTGGTTCAACAATGTCCGTAAAGATCAGCATAGATAAGTGCAATTCGCGTGTTTGAGAAGGAAAGCTCAAAATCTGCACGAATCGAAGCACTCAAATCACATTGTCGGTATTGCTCATCGGTACCTATACTATCAACGGGTGAGTGATATCCGGTATAGAGCAAATACAATTGAACGATCATTTCAGAGAAACCAATAGAGGACTAGACGGAGTAATGACCACCAACCTAGGCCCGGAGACCGATACGATCTTTGTGTCGTTACCCAAATCGACACCTGGCATTGGTATAAAGCGCAGCCAAGTGCTTGGCCATGTGCGACTTGTCCGTAGAAAATATCCAGGCATCGGCGGATTTCATATTGGCGATGGTCTCCCCAGTGGTAAACGTTGTTGAACTAATAAAAAATTAGGTAGTTTCAACGTTCGATCCCTTCAACTACTCGGACAAGTCAGTGCTGTCTATTCAAAGCAAAGTGTGCGTTGAAGCCAGGGCCAAGTATGCTTTCAAATCCTTGATGACTATGAAAAGGCCACGATCAGATTCACCAATTCCAACGTTTAGGATATCGGTGATCATCTTGCGGGTAGATCAATCTACGGCCCAGATCTGAAGGCCTCGGAGAACACCTTTAAGTGGTGAAATACGGCCTCAACCTCTGGTGTCTTGGCTGCCCACCTCCATTTTCTTAGATAAACTGAATTTCAATACCACGTGATATCAGCAGGATCATTGATTTGGTCATCTTGGTGCCGTTGAACTTCTCATCACGCAACTTCTAGACGCCAGCCTCCTTGGCTAGAAACCAATCGCGTGTTAATCCTGTCGATGAGTTGTGGCAAAACCAGAAACCTGGTGATCTTTTTGAACCGGGGAAACTTCTCGCGCGTCTTGTTCTTCATCTCGGTAAACTTGAGTTTGGTAGAGTCGCTGACCTGGTCAAAACCAGACCAAAGTCGTAGTCAGGCAAGACCAAGAGTTTCAGCAAGTCCAGAAACGAGACACTCGACGCAGAATCGCTCCTTTAAAGAAGAACGGACGAGATCAGAGCGACTTCATCGTCGGAGTCGAGGGCTTCGTGAGTAGCGTTAGTATAGGAGGGAAAACCGGGCAATTTCGGGCGCAAAAAGCCCACTTTTTCTCGGGTCCATAAGGAGTTGCTACCGCTTGAATGTGGGCGGACACAGCTGGCTTCAGAGACCAAAGTGGCGTCATCAAACGAACTCATAATATGCTAATTGAGGCGCTGAGACTGTTATAGTATACAATAGGGTAGTCCAGAGGGGCCTCAACCCGGCTTCAATCCGGCTTCACTCCTGCCGTCTTTGTTCAACAAAGCTTTTAGATCTCATATTATATCTCTCGTAAAGAAGTACACATTGTTCGTGGGTACGTAAAACTCTTACCTGTGCACGTGCCTATTGCTTGCCATTTCGCGTGCACTCTTGGTTAGACCCACTTATGAGCATTTTGTACTACAGTAAAACCGGGATTTGGGTTGTTTTCTTGATGAGATGAATTCCTGAAAGTGTA
>JAKTWD010000744.1:0-23954 GCA_030581935.1 Metschnikowia corniflorae
AGAATGCGGGCCATGCCGTTCAAGTACGGACGGAATTATCAGCAGAAACTCGTAGACCGGATATTCCGCGACATGGAGCTTCGGATGTCGGGGGAGTTGGGTATTTCCTCGAATAGGATCATTGATGGCTACTTGAGGGACTACCATACCCAACTTTTGGGCTGTGTGGTGGCCTACGACGAGGGTTTGGTCACGGACGATATTACTTTGGCCGCCGCGTTGTGGAGAAACATTTTCAATGGTGATCCGAACGCCGATTTGAGGCATGTGGAGGCCTTGGTGGGGTACATCAGGCAACAGTTGTATGTGTTGAACAAAATGAGCGACCGCGAGTTCGGTTTTGGCCAGTTCAAGTTTGTGCCTCCAGATCAGGTCGTGAGGCCCTTGACCAAGGCACAAGAAGAGAAATTGAGAGAGACTGCGAAGGAGCAGTTTGCCAAACGTACGTTGCCTTCCGAGAGGAGCACGCTTTCGTTGGACGAGTAAGGCGGGGTGTATATAGGGAGACTTGGCGTTGTATATATTGGAAACAGGCTGTCTGGAGTCTTTTGGGGTGGTTTAGGAAGATGTAGTTTTTGGAGGGATGCCTCTAGGAGTTGTAGGTTTGGATGTGTGTGTTTAAAGAATTGGGAGACTAGCCTTTACTTAAGTTTACAAGTTTCGACCAAGTGTGAGAAGAGAGCTGTGTGAGTATATCCGTTGGAAGGACAGAGGGGTGGTTGTAGTCATGTACTGTGGATATAAAGAGCAATGGTAATTATATCGGGAATTCCATGAGTCTTTGAACATCACTGAACCTACTCTCTTGTGATTTTTGCTCACTATGGACGACCCCATTTGAATCCCTCCAACTGTTGTATCAAGGTAAATTTCTTGTGAAGATGCTACACAATTGATACCTCCCTCAATATGATCAATATGACCAGATAGATTCCCTTTATTGGGTTCGTAACTTTGAATAAGGTCGCCATGAGAAGAATTAAACAAACATAAGAGTACTCATGGAACTGGCGGGGTATGATAATCGCCTTCTTTAATAGGTATAAACGGAATTCAACCACGCTTAACTTTCCACAGTTTCTTCGGTCTGAGAAAGCCATGTAGTTATTGCATGTGCAGACAATTCCGAATATTGAATTGGATCGATGATAAGCACACGGCCTACTGTGAAAAATATTTCATATCTAGGCCATCATTCGAGTAAATAAAGTTCCCGTTCCATTAGCAATCATATACTCTTGTGCTACCCCCGAATACCTTTTAAGCTCTATCAAGCGCAGCTAGCCAAACACAACGCTTATAACAGATATGCAAATGAATTAAGTTGTATAAACAAGTAATCAGAAGAGGTTTAATCAATCTAATAGAGCGCTTCTAGCTCAATGATCCCTTCTCAAATAGGTGATACACCTTCCAGCTACCCACGCCATTACATTTTCATGCGGAACCCTACACCCTGAAGAGTCCTGGAAACCTCCTCACAACTTCGACTCTACGGGCACCCCCCACAGCTCACCGTTTGTACCCCGAATCATCACGTTCATGACTGCAAAATCATCGCCCTCTTTAGCATCGGGTGACTCTTTGGACCCCAAAAAGATATCCTCGTAAAAGCGGAACCCAAACTTGTTGTAGATCGGAATGTTGTCTGCAGACAGACTCTCCAAATAAGCTATGTTGTTGTTTCCCGGAACGTCTATGTAGTTCTGGTACATGTACTCGAACATGGCCCGCACGTTTCCCTTACCCCGGGCGCGTTCTTCCGAGCCCAAGTACACCAACGTATAGACACCTTTATCTTTGAAGCGTTCGTCGGAAGTCAATATCCGTTCACAGGTGTCGTGCAAAAGGGGCAACATGCCCTTGAATATCTTCTCTTGGCCCTCTTTCCCGGCCATTTCCCAAAGCTCGCCGTATCCGGCCTCCATCAAGTTTGCAAAGCTATCCAAACCATCTTCTATAGAATTAGGGTGCGACCATACAGCTACAGTCTCAAACCCTTCGTTCGATTCGCCAATTCCCAAACAAATACCCTTGGTGATGTGCTGTTTAAGGTAGCATTTATAAAGCAATCTGTCAACCAAATCTTTCTGCTCCGCATCGTCGATGTGTGCGGTTAAAAGTTTGGCAAGAGCATCGGTACTGAAAGAGCCATGCAAGGTGCGTGCGGCCCGAGGAACATCGGCCAAGGTTAATAATCTCACCCGGGCAAATTTGGTGTCTTTTTCCAGTGGTGAAGCAGCAGACGAGTGGGACATGTTGTTTTCAAATACCGACTGTTATTATTTATGTTCAAGAAACTTTTGTTGTGATGTACTTTGATGGTCTCAAAAAGAGAACACGTATTTATATTGGTAGCTGAGCTTCTCAAACATAACCAGGCCCTTCAGCATAGACTAGTTAGATGCGGCAGTGTAGTGTAATGATAGACGTTTTGGACCGAAAGAAAAGAAAATACCAAATCGTCTTTTTTTCTCAAAAGTTACGGTCTCCAGAAGATCCTTCAAGTTTTCTTGTTGTGATTACTGAGTCACGAGTTTTGAGTTACACCAGAACCAGACGATGGGAAGGGCCCCACTTATAGCGGAATTTTAGACCCTCAGCAGAAGCGAGATAGCGTTAGAGTTACGAAGCGCGCGAGACCTGCATGGACTATGCGCGGAAACGGGCTCTGCGTATAGAGATGAGGACTACCGCTTTAGGCAGCTCGAGGCGGAATGGGGATGGGCCCTGGCTGAGAAAAGGTTCTTTAGGAAATTGTCGGGGGGTTGGAGAGACTGAAGAGAGTTGAGCTGCTTCTGGAAAGGTCTTTGGGCTTTTCTTAGTAGTGTATCATCGGCAGATTGTTTAGTCGTGATGAGTGCCTTAAATTTGACACTCGTGTTTAATGTTATGTAGGAAGCGGAGTGACTGCTACGCAGATTGCCTGTGGAAGTTTCCAGTCGATACGGCTGCAAGCCGAAAAATTGGGCCTATTCGAAAGATAAGTCAAGAGCCGTGTGGTTGAAAAAGTTGATTCATTAGAGAAGTAGCGTGTGTTTGTATTTGGAAGTTTAAGTTTTATGAGTTCTTAGGTATTTTTTGGTATTGAATATGGCATGGTACTGCCATTCTGAGCATGGAGACTCGGGCAGGAAGGATGAAGACACGAGACATTTTCGTTTAATCTTCAAGCCAGAAAACAGATAATAAGTTGCGTAGCCCCGTTTTCCTTCCGAAAGCTCCTACTCATCTCGATTTTTCTCTCTCTCATTCTCTCATTATGATGTTCAAGAAAGATCTACCTCTACATTGTACAGAGTTCGTCTTACGCCCTAATTCGACTAAACTTCTAGCACCTCAAGCCTTTGCAAAAGCTACGAAAAGTACTTCAGTCGCGACCCCCTTATCCATTCTCCAGCTAAGCAGTAGTCATTGCCCACATGATTACGAGCCCCACCTAGACACCCAATCTCACTCACTCTCCATCTGTGCATGTTCTATTTTTTTCCCTTCTTCTTCTTTCCCTTGCTTTTGCTCTTGCTCTTACTAGCGCTGCTTGTGCTCACCGGTTGTACTGTTGGTGCAGGTGACAGTTCCACTGCACCTTGATGGCCACCGGCTTTCTTCTTCAACTCCTTTTTCGACGGCTTGTAATACGACCGAATTTTCATGGGGAGCCACCTCTCGTGGTCGAGATCCTTCTCTGGATTGAACAGGCTCGCAGGCTTCAAGGTCTTGGCTTTCGAGAATTTCGGTTTCTGGGGCTTCTTCGTCACCTTATACGTGTCGGTTTTCTTTCCGATCGGCAGAATTGTACCCACCGGCTTGGCGCTGATAATGTCCTCGATATTGACGGCCAAGAGAGTCTCGACATCCTCCGATGAAGCAAGTTCCTCGGCAGGAACAAGGCCTGAGTGATCGCCACTCAATACGCTAGACACAAGAGCATCCTGAGGGTTTGCTTCCTGCAAGACACTCAAAATCGGGGACACTTGCGGTGCCGAGTCTGTGGCCAAAAGCTTAAATGCAAACGCCCGCACAAACTCGTACAAATTCCGGTGTGCCGAGAGAGTGGTGGTGGATAATCCCAGGAACTTGTTGAGCAATGTCTGGATTAATGCATCGAGTTTTTTGGCACTGTTGGAACTCTCGTATGTGTTGATGAGCGTGCCGAAAAGGGACGCATGTAGCAACTCGGGGGCCGCCTCGAGTTCAAGGGCCACGATCTGCTCCAACACCAAAATTGACTGCTCATACTTGGCTGCATGTGAGTTCAAGTGCACAAGAAGCAACGTCGCCGCCACGGTTTCGTCGTCAATTAAGTTTGCGCTAATTCGTTGGAGACAGAATTTGAACACTTTTCTGCAAGCCCTTGTAACTTTTTGGGGGGATTGCAAATCGCGTATCGACACGTCCAATTTCAAAAGCACCTTGAAAACAAGAGGCGTCACGTCGCCAGCAAAGTCGGCGGCGTATTGATTATAAAACTTCGACCGGAAATAGCTCGATGTGCGGGGTAAAGTGCCACTTTGGTACGACAACAACAAGCTGTTTTTTGTCAAGGTCTGGAACTGCGGCTTGGTGAGCTTGTGTCTCAAGTGGTGCAAGTTGTCTTTATAGTTCAACTCCCGCGAGGCGAAATTGACGTTTTGCGGCGTGCCGGTCAACGAGATGTAGTTGTTTCTGAACGTCAACGTTGTCATGAGATCGGTTACACCTGCCAAATCCATGTCCTCCAACACAGAAAGAGCTTTTTTGGTGTTACCCTGGATCTGGTGAATGTACGCAGTGGTCAACTGGATCGGTGCGATCTCCAACGCCAAGTCCGCAGGATAAGAGTCCATATTCTGCTCAAGACACGTTTTGGACGCTTGTTCCAAAAGCACTAGAGCCGCAGAGGAGTTCCCACTAGCGAGCTCGATTAAAGCGTTGTTAAAGACAACATCGTAGGTCGTTTCCGCGGCAGAAACCTTTGAACCCGGTTTCTCCACTAAACTTTGGGTTGTCGCAAGCTGCGACAAGATTGCCCGCTCATTGCAGGCCATGTCCAACTCGTTGTCTACTGAGTTCAGTGAAATGAGCTCTACGTAGAGGGCTAGAGCCTCGGAGATATGCCCGTTTTGGTAGAAACTCTGGGCCATCACGTGCTTCAATGCCCGAGCACTGATACTGCTTCTTGCGACGTTCCCGCTGCTGACGGTGTCCTCGTAAAGTGCCCTCAAGCGACTAAAATGGCCTGTTTTATAGTATACATAGGCCTTTTCCACCGGAAACTCGCCGTGGATCTCCGAAGATACCTCGTCCAATAACTGTAGCGCCCGATAGTATTTATCG
This sequence comes from Metschnikowia corniflorae, assembly GCA_030581935.1. Lineage (NCBI taxonomy): Eukaryota > Fungi > Ascomycota > Pichiomycetes > Serinales > Metschnikowiaceae > Metschnikowia > Metschnikowia corniflorae. The sequence goes on from JAKTWD010000744.1 coordinate 5,317, forward strand.
AGGTTGATCAAAGAAACTATGCAGTTGTGAAAGGCGTTGATATCGCTGAATTTTTTCACTTTCGAGAGGTACTGGTACGACACCTCGAAGACGGCTTCGTGGTCGGCGAAATCCGGCGACGCCAGCATGTTGAGCTTTTTGAAAGCATCGATCACCGAGCTGGACATTTTCTGGTTCAGACGTGCCTGTCAGAAAAGTGTCACTTACGTAAATTAGGTTTCTTTACCGGGGATATGAATACGATAGGTTTCGAGGTTGTCTCACGACACCACCTTTTTTCGTCGCCAGCGCTGTATGCACATCCCAGGGTTCGGACACGAATATTGACCATGGTGCTTTAACGAGAATGTTTAAGATTGAGAGGCTAGAGCTTTTTTTGGGATTTGTTATGATGTAGGCCTGGACCTGGGCCTCCGCCCCTGGATTTTTCTTTTCACAAGTTTGATGATTCATATGGGTTAAACAAAGAAGTGCCAAGTATGACGTGATCTGATTATGGTATCCTAGCGGGAATGCGAAGGGCAGTTGGATCTCTCTGCGTTGGTTAGCATGGCTGAAGTGGGAGGATTTGGCTTTTTCGCAATGTAGTGATTTTTTTCCTTACTTAACGTATGAGAATTGGTGAAAAAGGGATTACAGTCGTCCCGATGCTAAAATCGTCTCAAACTTGTATCCTTGTGTAATCTCGTTCATCGACTCCATCTCGCATTCTTTGACAGTGGGTGAGCTTCTTTCTTCCACTATGGTGGCTCTGGCGATTATGGGCATTGACAATATTTGAAGTGTAAAATTGCATCAAAAAGAGGAGTGTTCGCCTAGCCTTTCTCCATTTAGATAACAATTGAAGATCATCCGGTGATTGCTACGTATCGCGGTCTCAATTAATCGGTAAGGTGAGTTCAAGGAGGGAGGCGTGTGAAAGGTCAAGAATGCAATGAAAGCTCAATGCTCGTGTTTTCTTTCGGTTTCATTACTTCATGAATGAATCGAAGTACGTGGACCGGCAGAAATATGGCTAGCTTCGGTAACGAACCCCAACAGTGTAGTAAGTTCTACAGCATCGCGTTGAATGAGTGACATATGTGCTACTTGCGGACCGTTCTGTTGATTTGAATATTCTGTCATAAATAATATGCTCAGAAGCTCACTGGTCTTAGCGCATTCATGAGCTATGTCCTTTCATTTTCATTGATTATGGCACCTGATCAATCGCAAGTTGGTCGAAGATTTATGACACTAAGAGCTAGTCTGTTTCACCTAAAAATTTACATAAGCGAAGAATTAAGATATATTCGGAATGCGTGGTCCTGATGTTTGGGTTAAAGGTCACTCCACAAGACTTTTTTATAGGTACACCTAGTGGCGTGTGTGATGTATCTCTGGCCGTTAACATTGAACCAGTGTTTTACGAAAACCTTCCATCAATATCGACTCATTTGGACTTCATGCATAAGCGTTTCAAACAATTCAACATTTAAGCTCAGGCATAGCCTGTTTCTCGAGTGTATCGTTGGCTGGTGTCTACAGGTGTAAGGTCAGGCATAAAGTATGGAAACTGTTTGAGTGTATGTATTCAGATCCCAACACTCATCGAGACTATCTTACTGTTGGTAGTATTTCGAGCTGGTGGATGCAAATAATCGGTCATGATTTGTAAACAGGTCTTCTTTGCACAGCAAAGCATGTCCGTCATTAAGACGGCAATGTCTCATTCATGACACCAAATCAAATCATTCCAATGTCTCCAATCCCCGACATGACTCGCAATGCCGGCACAAACAATCATCAATCCTTCAAGAGACTTTCAATCCACTTATCTACTAGAACCCCTCTCTATCCTTCTCCAATTCTCACTCCTCTTGAACCTCAATAAAAATCCCTCATTCCCTAAATCACTCTAGTACTATTCTACTCTCTGGTTTGTCTTCCTTATGCATTAATGTCTATTGGGTATCAGTAAGCTAAAAAAATTAGAGTGGAGTGGTCTCCGGAGAACTAAAATGCCTAGCGGGTGCATCAAGAGGTGAAAATCTCAACCCGGCTCTTTTGCACCAAATGTTTCTTGCCTTTATTGACCCCCACAGACATGGCTCTCTTGTGTCTAGCCACCAGGTGCAGTTTAGCAATTAGACGGAGCTCAATTTCGTCGGTCTCGGCATTTTCCTCGATGGTTCCGCTTCTATGCAATATCTTACGCAACGCGTTTCTAGGAGGCGTGACAAAACTGGGTAAATGGTTGAATTTGTGTGCTGTTTTCGCCTCGTTGTCGTAGTTATTGGGCTGGTATAACTGGGTAAGAGCTATGGGCTGGCGCAGCACGTGACCGGCCAGCACCATGTGGCCCGGGTATTGGCTTATGCTTAAGCTTGCCAACGGTTGTCTACACTGTGATTTTTGAGGCAAGACCATGACTTTGGGCTGTAGGATGTTCTCCTTGTCGTCGTGCAAAAGCACGTCCTCGTCACGTGACTTGTGGTAGAGCTGGTACTCCTCTGGTTTGTCCTCGTAGATCTCGAACCCGGCCAGCAGATAGTTTTTGGGCGTCAAGTCGACTCCCAATTTCGGGAGCTTTCTCATATTTTGCGCCTGGGTTCTTGCCGGCGTGGATGGTTTGGACTTCAATGGCGAGGACGACCGAGAATTAAGTATGCTGTCTTTCTTGGGAGACAAGGCTCTGAGTGGAGAAGACATAGCAGTGGTAGATTGTTTCGAAAAGAGATGTGATTGATAAAAGAGTGTTTGAAAGAAAAGCGTGGTAGTCTATCGCTAAAAAAATGCTCAGTCTCTATATACGTTATTTTTATCCCCGGAATCTCACGGCTCTTTATTTCCTGAAGTAAGGTTTTGCATGTCTCTGCATGGTGCTCCATGCACGATAACGCGTAAACACCGTGCCCGGTCGCGAAATTGCTACTTCGAAAACACGCTTGGTGCGGCTCCATTTATAAAGCACCGGGCAGCGAGCCCCACGGCCCTCTCATCAAATGTCATAACAATTTATATAGGTGGGATAAAGAAATAATAGGTGGGAAAAAGAAAAAAGTGAAATATGTTTGAAATATATGGTAGTCTCATTTTATGTCATTATTTTTTTTTGTGTCCGTGTTTGGCTACGTGAAGGTAGCGTGGACTTTAGGTCCCAGGAGGTGGATCTGCATTTTACAGGGCCACGGTGCACGCGATTTGGCCGCGTACCGTGCCCTCGGCTCCCTATCGGGCAAATATCAGAAGGGATCCAGAAGGGGTTTAATAAGTTTTGCGGCAATCCTGGATGCGGCATGATTGTGATTTTTTCTCTTTTGGCTTGAAGGACTGTTTGTGGGCGTTAAGTTATGTGTTTGAGTTGCCCCCCGTAGACTTTCTGGAGCCACCACTGAAGCCGCGTAAAGCGACAGGTCAGCTGCAACTTCCAAATATCCTAGGTTGTAGATGACGAAACTAGATGAATTGTCATATAAATATAGTTCCATTGATTAACAGTTGGAGGTAAAGCAAATTTTTGGTTATGGCTCATTTAATTGCGTGTGTGTATTTTTAAGGTGTCATTATTCAATTCAAAGAGTCATATAATTTGCAGCAAATATTTGAGAGCTGGAATTTGCACCCATTCCGCGCGTGGGTTTGAAGAATAAGAACTCGACTCAATCCAAACGATTCTTCACACACCAGAAAGTGGTATATTGGGAAAAAATAAGCGGTCCACTTTACTTCATTAAAGAGGATTAATGAGAGTGGCGTACGGAGAAACAAGCCGAATACAGTGATCATCTCATCACCCTCCCACGTGCTACGATGTTTTGATAGGTCGATCATTTTATAGTGAACATTCAAATTTTTTTTTTTTTGAAATTCTCCAGAAAGAAGGTCTTGATGACATAAGAGAGAGCAGACTGTGCAATCCGAATGGTTATAGCAGATAGGATCGAGAACCATGGACGCACCACGCCTTTGCAGAGGACTCTACAAAATAGAGCACAGCATCAGATACCCTCAATATCAACCAAAACGTTCTCCAGCCAATATTTCAAATATGGAAACACAATCAAGCCATAAATCAGCCACCTATCAAATATTCACCACCTCTCATCCTCGGTTCTTTATCAATCTGTTCTACCCCAAGTGAAGGCGATATTATCAATAATACATCTAATAGTTAAACCCCCGAAAAATCACTCAAACTCATGCATCTCCTCTATAAAACTTGTTCTCCACAAATGGCAACTTCACCACCTTGCCGGGTCTCAACTTACCACGGACCTCAAGTTTCACTTCTTCACCAATCTTCACATCCTTCGAGATGTAACACTGCGCAATGTTCTTGCCCAAAGTAGGCGAGGGAGAGCCCAGGGTAGCACTTCCGACCAAGACATCGCCGGTGCTGTTGAACACCTTAACCCCGGATCTCACCGCAGGACCCTCGGAGATAACCCCAATGCGGCGAGTCTTCACCAGCTTGTCCCGGAGCTGCTGCAAGATTTTGGAGCTTCCGTTGAATTCGGCATTATCGCCGCGTCTACTTTTAGGAACGAGCCACAGCAATGTCGCGTCCACAGGGGTGAGATCCTCGGAAAGCTCGTTTCCATACAAACACATTCCAGCTTCGAGCCGGAGCGAGTCTCTGGCAGCAAGCCCGATCGGTTTAACTAGATCGGGGTAGCTGTCGATCAAGTGTTCGAAGAAGTCACGTGACTGCTGGCTTTCGGCAGCGTCCAGCGACGGAATCGAGAGTTCGAACCCGTCCTCGCCCGTGTATCCTGTCCTTGATAGATGGATTTCGGGTGTGATAAACCCGTTCAAGCGCAAAAAGCGTGTGTGGCCGAAGTGGACGCTCTTCAAGTTTTCCGTGGTAAATTTTTGTAACAACTCTGCCGATTTTGGCCCCTGGACAGCCAACAAAGTGCTTTCGAAGTTTTCATGTTTAACGTCCAGAAACGCCTGCAACTCCTTTTGCAAGAATGCGGAGTCCTTTTCCCTACACCCGGCGTTGGTCACCATATAGTACTGGTCCTCGGCGTGTTTAGTGATGATTGTGTCGTCAATGATCCCCCCTTGATCGTTGAGCAACACCAGCAAACTACAGGTATTGGGTGCGAGCAGGTCTAAGTCGATGGGGGTGATTTTTTGCAAGAAACTCTTGGCATTGCGCCCGGACACCCGGTGCTGTAACATGTGACTCACATCAAAAAGCCCGACCTTGTTGCGGACCCAATGGTGGGACTCAATGTGCGATTGGCCCTTATAGATAAGAGGCATGTTGAACCCAGCATAGGCTGCGAACTTGGCCCCGTATTTGACGTGGCTTTCGAAAAGCGGCGTTTTAGTCAATCCCGACATTTTTGCTTTGAAAGAGCAATACGAAGTTGTGAAAATTCAGAGATTCTAGTACTTCTGTTTTTGTTTGTGGGGATGGAAATGTTTATGTACCTGGAGCCGTGTCGAAACGAGTCAGACGCAGTCAGCACAGGGCTACAGAGCTTGACTGCGAACCACACCGAGGAAGGAAGTGCTTCGTCAATAACTTGAGAGGAGGTTTATTTTTGAATTTTGTAATTCTTTCGTGTTAAATTCTATTATTTATTTTTCACTGTCATTTGATATAAATGTATTATTTTTCCCTCAAAGACTTCATCGCAATGACATCATAGCTATATTAAAGCTGCCTCGTTTAATGTATGCGGCCCCACACTATGGCCCCGGCTGCGATCACGAACATGAGCAGCAAGGCTAGAAAATTGTACCCCAAACGAGTGACTAGCGTGTGACGCACGTGACGGTGAGTAAGGTTCGAACATGGCTCCGCGTGGGCTAGGAAAATGATCCCATACAAAAGAAGAAAAATGTTTAACACCACAAGGTTGGGCGAGACGAGCCCTACTACCATATTGTAGTCCACGATACGGCCCCATTTTCTGTGGAACCGGCAGAGTTCGCAGCTGTACTTGGCACTGGGCTCTGGGTCGAAGAACGACACGGGCAACTCGAGCGTCTTCTCCATGGTCAGCACTTTGTGGAAATGTTTACATTTTTTTGGAATTCTGGTCCTAGATACCTGGCCGTGATATATAAATTCATTTGTTTCATTTTGATTTTAGAAGTGTTTGCGGCGGCGACCCGAGCGTCACAAAAATGCCTATTTGGGCGCTGGCAATGGTGCGAGTCCACGAACACTGCGGTCCAGCTGTGCTTCGCCTGTCGAGCGAACATAAGCCCTGGGAAATTAGGGGTAATACTGCGGAGAGGGAAATATTCCGATCTTTTATGAGGCTGTAGATTATCGAGGAAGATACTTTTTATACGGACTAAAATTTCCACAACTTTGAAGAGAAGGTTTGCTATTTTGGTGGATGCAGTTGCTAGTGATTTGATCTCGCACACTTTTTGCACCCACTGCGGCCCTGTGCCTGAAAATTTGCTTGAAGGATCGAAACAAGGACATCTGCTCTTGCCAAATGTAAAAGAGTCTTAGATCTGGAGTTCTTTTCATAAGATTGCAAAAAGGCTGATTTAAGCAATCTGACAGTTAGAATGTCATGAACTGTTTTCTCATCCTGAAACCCGAAGTGATGATCAAAATCGTAGGGAAATTGGGGCCAGAAAGTAGGCCTGCCTAACACACCCACTCTAAAGTACGCAAATTTTCGCTGAAAATGAATATAAGCTCAAATTATTTCAGTTCCAATTACGGTTCATCAAATCAACATTTTTTCATCTCAAAATACGTCCCCAGCAGCTCATTTAACTCTCCTTTTACTTTCAGAATTATAGGGCCAGAGCAAGAAGCAGGACCGCCATCGCAGCCCACTCGAAACAAGGCCGCGCGTTGGGCCCTCCATCGCTGCAGCCAAATCAGGTCGGTTGACGTAAATCTCAAAGCTCGAAAAACAAAAAAAGCCAACTTTTTGCCACAATTATTCAGGCCCATGCTACATGTCGTCCTTTGATCTCTCGCGGATCGTTGACCTGCTCCAGTCAACAAAAGTCAAGAGCAGAAACGATGCACTATCACTTCTAGATGGCATTCAGGTCTCAAAGCTACGTCTTTCCGCGGTGCAATTGGCGTCACTTATACTGGCATTGCTTAGCGCCATAGAACACGAAAGAGGCGCTCTTTGTAAACAGAAGAACGCTTCCAAATCAGGAAACAGTGCTCTGTTATCCAGGGCTCTGGGCGCCTCGGCATTTCTACGAGACCTCGTTCAAGAACTGTTGAGGAAACCCGCTTCGCTGAAAAGTAGGCCCCGTTTAAAGACGTGCGTCTCGTTGATAAGTGGCATTTTAGCACTATATTACGAGCCGTCTTCGATCCAGCCGTTCGAGCCATGTAGTGGGAGTTTTGCCGAAACGTTATCTGCGTTGTTTGGCACGCCGTTTGTGTTCACGCATCTTCCCCTTGACTCGTGGCCCAAGAACTTCCATTTTTTGATAGAAGCCATCGCATATGAACTAGAGTATGTCGATATGCACGGCCCTAACGAGAACCTAATCAACCATTTGTATTCTGCGCTCCTTCATGTGATTGGCGGACTGCTGACTTTTGGAATAGTTCCTCTTATGCGAGAAAACAGGTACTTCCCTCTTCTACACCTACTCAAAAAGACGCTCACCACGTTTAACAAGCGGGAATCGCCGGTATTGGTGGTTGCGTTTGAGATCATCAATAATCTTCTTTTAACGTTTTCCACCGAAGACGTTGGCTTTGTTCATCAGCTCATATGTATTGGCTTAGACGCAGCACTTTTTTTTGCTACTACATCTGTCACGGCTTTGCTGGACCAGATCCTGATTTTTTTGAACCTAGACCCCTTTCATCGGTACCTTTCGTTGGCCAAGATTCCTAAGCTTGTCTCGGTCCAGACAACGGATACACCTCAAGACTCGATATTGGTGGAGGACTCGCCACTAATTACGTACAATGTCAGAATGCTTATTGGACTTCTCATCCAGCGGCTTATGTCTGTATCGCAAGGCTTGAGCCCGGAGAATGTGGGTCTTTGCGACGAGATCAAATCCAAAGATTGGTCTCATTTGCATCATATTTACATAAAATCACCCGAAGCTAAACCAACATGGCTCCTTGCTACAGCAACCTCAAGGCTTATTGCTTCATACTACCGTATTCGAGGGAGCAATCACCTACCGAGTGTTTTTGAATCGACCTCTAATGAACTGAGGGAGACATTAACATCAAGATCTTTTTCAGCTAATTCTTTTAAACGACAGAAACTCAATCAGAAAGGGTTTGATTTGGACGAGGCCAGCTCACCAGCAGAGTTTCTCGATGGTGTGATAAGTTCTGAGGATGTAAAGGCACAAACGTGCGGCCTCCAGTTACTAGCATTCTGCTATCAATTTCACGACTCCAATTTCAGTGGTGTTTCAAATCATATGGGTGTATCGGGCGACCATGATGACTCCACGGTTTTGGATATGAATTTATCTCTTGTCGAAAGCCCTCAATGTTGGCTGTTTTCAGTGGTCACAAGTTGCATTAAGTTAGTGAGCGACAGGAGACATTCCTTTTGGGCACTTCTAGTCTGTCGAATTATTATGAGCAATCCTGATACCTTGGCCTCTACAGAGTCGGCTCTTATAGAAACAAAACTACACCAGTTGCTCAAAATCTCGCTCGATCTTGTCAAAGAGACACCCACTTGCCGAATCGCATGCACTGTTTTCGGCAAACTCGTTGAATCATGCTCATCTTCCAACTTGATCAACGCGGTAGATGTTACTTTGCTAAATCAGCTCGAAAATGTGATCGAACTTTCTGAAATTTTGGGCCCAGCGTCGATCAATACACCCGCGATTATGTTTTGGCAGGCGATTGCAAAGATTTGCGAGGTTTTTGGGTCACGTAAAAAGCCGGTGGTGGCCCTCGATACTGCAAAGTGGCTTACTGTGAAATGGAAAGCTATTCCAGGTCACATGTCTGCAGCATCATTGGAGGAGATTTCCCGAGCAATCGTACAAGTTTTGTCGTGGCTTGAAGGGACTAAAGTGTGTCCAGCCATGCGATACGAGGATTCAATTCTATGTGATGTTCACGAGCAGGGTACGAAACATCGAGAAGAGCTCTTGAGATTCATTACCGTGGAAACTGGTCTCGAAAAACAGAATCATCTTCTGAGTCCAATTGATATACCCTTGGAGAATCCGTCAGGTGCAGCAGAAATGATCATCAGTGCCCTTTGCGAGAAATCAACAGATAACATTCTGGACGTGGACTTTATTCATGTGGTATCTATTTCCATGACTTATGTGAGATTTTTGGGGGCGGTCAAGTTGCACTTCCCGGAACATTCAGCAAGATTTGAGGAAAAAGTTCATCTACTATTGCTGTCACTTTCACCAGAAATACAGCTGAAAGAGCAGGCGGCTTTGCTTGTATCGTCAACTTTACTCTTCAATCTTTCGAAAACCGACTTGCAGGAGGCGGCTTTTCCCATTGAAGTGATACAGTACTATTACAACTTGAGGAATGTGCACAGAAGTGATTCGAGACTGGAATTTTTCGAAGAGGACGTCATGACTGATAACGATCTCCAAGAGTTTTCCCTTAGATCAGAGTCCCCCGATGATTCTTCCACTGATAAATTGGACTACTTTAAGTTTATTTCGAAGTACGGGAACTCCAGATTTGGAAAAGACGTGGAAATATACTTACATTCTCTCGAAGCTAATCACGCCACTGATTGTGTGTCTCACTACTTGAGCTTAGAGCCATTAGAAAATGAATCAGAAACGTCCATTTCCTTAGCTGAAAAGATCGTTCGACTTGTCGGTGAGAAGTTGGTCTCCATCCAGGACTTTGATAGATTGGACACGACCACTATCATATCATGCCGCTTATTGGAGAAATTGTTTCCCATTATGGAGAGCTCGCCCGCAAAAGACCTCCGCAAAGACGCCCTTGATTTGATGGCTTACTATTTCCAGTGTGTGCAAAAGAGAGTTTTCATCAGTGACCCAGCGATACTGCGTGTATGGGCCATGCTTCTCAAATTTACGAAGTTCAATGATGAGCACTTGGTAGCTAATCTGGAAATCTTGTCTGTGTTTTTGGACCACTTGCGTGGATTCTCGAACAGTACGATCATCAATGTTTCCAAGAGCCTTCAGAGTTACACTAGCGGCTTGAGCTCTGCTGCCCAATTTCGATTCGTGAATGAAGTCATAGCTATTTTGAATGTACCACAGTCTTCAGCAGAGACTTCGGCCTCATTCTGCTTGTTTCTCGAAACGTTTACCCATGGGCTTGGTTTGGACCATCTTGTCCTCACTGTTTTGGCGAGATTCTCCCGCTTTCCTTCCTTTGCTGCTTACCTGACACGGACGATCGAAACACAGGCCAAAAACCACGGCTTCCAAGACTCGCCACTGTACTTCAGATCCGTGCGGGTTGAACTTTTAACGATGTGGTGGACAGACTCGCAAAACCTTCTTGATTATCCGTATCAGATATTTCGATACTCCAGCAAGTCTAATTTCATTGGCGACAACGCAAGGTTTATTATTGCAGTCATTTATTCGACAAGATGCAAGCCAGATCAATTGAAGGTAAGACAGACCCTTGCTAACACGATTGTGGACTTGAAATCAACAAGTCTTTCGAATTTGACAAGTGATTGCTTGCCATTAATGACAGCCTTGTCTTACACGACAAGTGGCATCCGCAATGAAGTATTTGCTCACCTTAAAGGTATCCTTCAGCAGCGGTATGAAGATCACATTCGTGATTTGCTTCTTTTAATTGTCTTAGAGGTCATCATGATGACTGATGTGAGTAGTGAGGTGGCCTTGAAAGCGGCGATTGGACACCCGCACACTGAGAGTTATCTCTCATCCACAGAAACCATCAGAAGTTCACATCGCATCTCCATTGATCCGCTATCTAGCGTGGAGCTTTTATCATTGATTATCGAAAAGTCTCAGACAGGTGGTGCCAAGAACTTTTGGTCCTCGCGAATTGTGTATTTTTTGGCCCGTCGCATAGGACTCAGTTCTGTTAATGGGAAGTCCGATACTTGGAAACTCACCTTGAGGAGATTACAGTATGTTCTCTGCTTGAGCAGAATTGAGATCAGCGATCCACATCTAGTGAGTCTCATATTTTCCATATGCTTACCCATGATTCGGTCTGGTAATATTGCGGAAACGATGCCAATTTTGGACCAAATTAAATTTGAAGAGTGCATGTTTGGCCCCATTGACTGCTTCTTGCCGATGGTCCTAGATATCTTGGCTTCCACGATCGTGCTAGAGGACCGTGAAAGAATATCATTCCGCGAAATCTATCAAAGAATCAAAAAATGTATCACCACCGACGGTGGTCCGTTTGAAAGCTCAGAAGCATTGATTTTATCGGGAATAAACTATGCGACAGGGCAGGACATTACTCTTACTATGACTGACGTGGAAAACTTCCTCAGCGATACGAGAATAGCTGAACGCGTTTCTATCTCAAAGCACGACATTCTCAAGATCTTGTCGAAAGTTCTTCCATTTGCCACTGGGGACCCAGGCACGACTACATCGAGAATATTGGCTCAATTTTTTCTTGAGCAAGATTTCGCAGCGGCAGTTGGTGATGATTTCCAGCTTTGGATTTCGGAGTACTTGGCCGAGTTCTACCTCACGGGGCAAGCGAACTTGGCCTTGGAAGATATCATGTTAAAGCAAGAGTATTCCGGTGTGACTAAGGCAGATATGACGATGTCTTGCAAATTTCTCAATAGTATTCTATCGCACTTGATGCGAGAGCTCAAAAGTGGTCTGTATGAAAAGCAGACATACCTCGAGAGTGCGCTAGGTGGTCTTTCGAGCCTTTTTCAACTGAAATTTCGTGAAATGGCCAAATTCTTTGATTTTGACGAGATTTATAACCAGATTCATTCTTATGTGACTCCGCTAAGCCCAGACCTCATCTCACTTTTGAGTGGCGCAGATAGCATTTTTGCGAGCACATCGATCGACCTGTTCCTGAACGATTTTGGGAAAACTTTCATCAAGCTCCCGTTCGCAGATTGGTCCTCCCAGCTCCTTTGTTCGTTGATCCAGGAATTTTTGGGTTCCACCACCATTGCAAAGATTCTTCTTGACTGCACACATCGATTGCCCGATTTGGCAAAGCACGTGTTGCCTGGTTTTGTGTGCTATTACCTCCACAATTCGAAAAAGAAGGCCGCTGAAAACATCTTGAAGATCTTTGCCGGTTTCTGGAAAAACTTCAAAAAGCCTATTTGTCGGGATGCCACTAATTTAATGAAGGATATTGCAGTCTGTATACGAATCGGTGCAATGCAAAACATGGATTCCTTCACGCTGTTGTATGGCTCAATGAATCACGAGCATTTGTTTGCAATGGTGAACGGGAGCAATCTGCCGAAAACTGCACTACTCTTTTTCGAGGATTCAACTGCGAAGGTGCCTCAGAGTCTAGATTGGGCCAATTTTCTGTCTTCGATATCAGAACTATACGCTTCCTTGAACGATGAGGACCTGCTCGCGGGAATCCCCGGAGACTTGTCTCTAGAAGGATCCTTAACTTTAAGACATAATTTTGTGCGGTCGGCAGAAAAGCTCAGATACAACACAGGGTTCTTCAATGCCGACCTTATTTTGGGTAAGTCGCCTCTGCCAGCACAGATCATCGGCTCGCTTTTCGATGAAGGTTTTATTGGGGCCTCGGACCAGCTCAACCAGAACTCTCGTGTCAGCTCTCTGTCGCAATGGGCATGGCAATTGAATTCCTGGGACCTGCCCATCAATCATAATTCTGGAGAGAAACACGATGTCACGTACGCGTACTTCAAGCAGATCCGCGATTCTCCGTTGAGTAGGGATAAAGTTTATGGATCTTCAATGCTAAAGCTTTCGTCAAGTATGCTTGCGAAGCTGACAGCTGATCATTCTCCACGGAGCATTCTCACAGAGTCCGAAAGCTGGCTAGAAGGTCTTGCGCTCATCAGAAGCGCTAACGATGTTTTGAAGCTAGCTCCGATTGACTTTCTCGATCACGTGCAATCGTTTAACGGAAAAACGGATTGGTTTCTTGGCTCGGGGACACATTCTTACGAAAGCATTCTTTTGGCAAGGAGACTAGCTTTCACATTGCACAGCTCTAGACAGGAAGGTGCCAGCATTCTGAGCTCTCTTACAAGCAACTGCTCGAAAAACCAACAGCTTTGTTTGCAAGGGGAGATTGGCGAGTTGATCAGATACAACAACCTACTGCGCCACGACGGCATGTTACAAAAAAATATTAACTCATCGATACTACTTGAACAAACAGTTCGTCTGGAAGCGGGCCAAGGGCACTTGCAGGATATGTTGCAGAGACTCTCCTCACACCAAACTGCCCACACGTTGTGGCTAGAAGGCAAAATGGACTTATCTGTCTCATTGCTTGCAAAGTTGGCAGAAGAAGGCGACATTGTCTTTGAGTTATCTACACTCCATGTCAGCAAAGAGATCATCAATGCCCAGCTCGCAGTATGGTTGGCCGAGTCCCGTTCTGACCTTGGCTCCAATATTCTTCATCGTGTCGTCGAGCCTATAATCGAGCAAATAAGCCTGGTGCAAGACGTGGCTCAGCAGTCCAAGATATATCATCTCTTGGCGAGCTTCTGTGAACTGCAGTTCAGGTCGCCTATTATCAAGGAGCAGTTGGTGCAATTGGACTCGAGAGTCAAAGCAAAACAGGATGAAGTGTTGGAGCTCAAGACCCACTATGGAAGAAGTGGGGCGCTGCCCTCGGAGAGAAACGCTGCAAGGCACTACTACGAAGATTTAAAAAACCAGATCAGGGCCGAGAGCGACGAGCTTTCCAACTTGAAAGAGTTGAGGATCGACTTTGTCCACAACGCAGTGATATTGTACTTGAAGGCGCTTGGAACGGGAATTGCGAGCGACGAGGATTTGGATAAATTTTTCTCGCTCTTCCTTGAATTCTCCGGCGACGAGACTTTGCAGTCTGCCATCGCGAACGATCTTTCATGTCTTCCATCGAGAAAACCGCTCATTTGGTGCACCCAGATATTGTCGAGGGTCTCACAAGAGTCTTCAGTGTTTCAGGACAACATCCAGCAATTGCTTTTCAGGGTCTGCCGCGACCACCCTTTCCACTCGGTATACTCTCTTACATCCTTGCTCTTCCATGACAAGTTGGCCAAAGAGACCGCGAATGGTTCAATGTTGTCGCGTGTTACGGCTGCTACTCAGATCCGAAACAAGCTCCTCAGTATGGGTTCGGCTTATGCCCCAAACTACCTTACTCCAATTGAAAAAATGTGCATGGAAAGCGTCTCGCTAGCTGAGGTAAAAAGCGCCAAAGGGAAGACTTTGCATTTGGATAAGTTGAAATTGGGTCATTTCTGGATGAACGAGCTTCCGCGCATCCCCCCTCCTACCTTGCAAATCGAGGTGAGTGACTTGGGGTACTCCCACGTTCCTGCTATGGTGGCAATGAACCCAAGAATAGACATTGCCGCAACGGGAATAAGTTTACCGAAAGTGGTGACATTTTCACTCTCAAACGGAAAAACACACAAGATGCTTATGAAGCACGGCGCTGACGATTTGAGACAAGACGCCATCATGGAGCAGGTTTTCGAGAAAATGAACAAGATTTTCAGAGAAGATAAGCATACGCGGAAGCGGAAGTTGCGGGTGAGAACCTACAATGCGGTGCCGTTGGGGCCCAAGGCTGGTGTGATTGAGTTTGTACCGGACTCAAGATCCTTATTTGAGGTGATCCAGCCTCTTCATCAGATCAAAGATTCCATGAAGCTCGAAAAGGCAAGAGAGTTGATGAAGGCTGGTCAGACAAAAAGCAACGAAGAAAGACTCAGAATTTACAAAAATATCGAGGAGAAGATAAAGCCCGTACTCAAACAGTACTTCATGGCCAACTTCGTCACACCCGATGACTGGTTTGCTAGCAGACAGATCTATATTCGAGGCGTTGCAACTTCGTCGATGGTTGGGCACATCCTTGGTCTTGGCGACAGACACTGCAACAATATCTTGTTGGACCAGTTCACCGGCGAGCCGATCCACATTGACTTGGGCGTGGCGTTTGACCAGGGAAAACGGTTGAAAGTGCCCGAAACCGTGCCTTTCCGCTTGACCCGTGACGTCGTGGATGCTTTTGGGTATATGGGTACTGCAGGATCGTTCACGAAAGTTGGAGAGCACACGTTGCGGGTGCTACGTGCTAGTAGAGACCACATTCTAGCCATGCTCGATGTGTTGCGCTGGGATCCGTTGTACTCGTGGTCGATTTCGCCGATCAAGAAAAGAAAGTTACAGGAAGAAAACGGAGCGTTCAATTCGGAGGCCAAACAAGACGGCTCGGCTGCAGCAAAGGCCATTTTAGGGGTATTTGAAAAGCTCAGTGCGGGGGGCCTTAGTGTAGAGGCTGCCGTGAGAGAACTTATTCGAGAAGCCCAAAGCGAGCAAAACTTGGCGGTGATTTACTGTGGGTGGTGCCCGTTTTATTGATTAACCGTATGTCGGGCGATGTTCTGGCTTTAGCAAGGACACAGCACGTGTGCAAACGGCTTTTCACATGGTGCTTCGTGAGAGATTGTCTAGTCTCTGCAAGTATTGTGGATGTGAGGAGCAATATTACCGATGAGAATAAAGACGAAGGGCTAGTGAGGAAGATCGTCGAGCATGCCACATTAGGTTACTGGAACTCAATAGCCCAGGATTTGGTCTCTGGCGGATTGCAATCGTGAAGTCAATGCAATGACCCGAGAAGAGATTTTAAAATCCAGAATAAGTGGCATATTCAAATATCATAGTGTCAATTGAGGCGATCAGGCACTACTTGGTTCAGTTCAGATCTTTGAAGGGAACTCTACTTCTCGGTCAGGTTTTGGATAACTGGTACTTCAAGCATATTTGGAGTTCCATTTATGAAGAAATATTGTTCATTTTACATCGTCTAATACATATATGATGAAGTGTACACGAGACTTTCCGAAAAGATTCGTCAAATCATAGAAGTTTGCTAAAGCAAAGATGTCTCAAATTCTCTCTCTATAAATGAAGAAAGAAACAATATACTTGAAATAGACTTAGGGTTAAAATTTTTAGTTTTGATCAAAAGCATTCTCTCACAGCTGTGGTAGGAGCCCTGATATTCCAGAGCTCAGTAGTGATAAGTCAACACTCAAAACGTTTAAGAATTCTAATAAGAAGAACGTCTCTAATCAAAAGGTTCATGTGCTAGCCCGTGAAGATTATTCGAGGCTCCTGCTTTCAAAAGAATATTTCAACTTACAAAACTTCCAGTTCTCAAACTGTTTCCTAACCATTTCATCCAAACGAGTCCACCAAATGCTTCTAACCCATCCCAGGAACCAGTATTTTGACCTTCATTGGCGCCCTACAAATGAGGACGATTATTTTACCAAAAGCCCTCTTGTACAAAATTTTTCCAGTTTCTCTAAGCCCAATCTTCTCCAAAAAGTATATTACCTTAGTCATTCCCTCACCTGGGAAAGTATAGATCGCGGGGCTTTCGCAGTCGCAACTCACACCGACCATATCGGTCTCGACTACTCCTCAGAATTGGCAATGAAATGCAAACTTCAGGAGAAAAAATAGTGTCTGTGCCTCTAGAAATTAGCAGCAGGGCGACCGGGCGCAAAATCAAAACGTCGCTGGCGCAGATCAAGATTATCAAGCATGGTGCAAATGATCCACTTCAGGTGCTAGCTGCGTGCGAGGAAGGAATGTTCGAGGCCCGTTATACGGCGTCTAAATTGAGGAAATCTAAGGTGAAGCAGGATCTTAGCGATGAAGCCTGGGACTTTTTAATCAATTTCTTGCTCAACACGAGTCTCACGGTAGAATCTGTGTGTCCCTCTGGGTATGAAAACACCCTTCTAATAGGACGTCTTACGTCACTGGAGGTGTACGATCCGCGCTCGGGATCCTTACTAGGGGACGAATTGTCGGATCTTCCGCCTTCCCTCGAACTTTCCGTGCGAACAAATGGACAACTCTCGGTAGAATATGGGAGTTTAGCTCTACGGTATGTGGATACAGAGGAACTCTCAAAAGAGGACCGTAGAAGAATGAACTTACTCACGTGGATCCAGGATTCTGCAAAACAAACGCAAATGGTACAGAGCGCCTTATTCGAAAGCATGGATCAGCTCAGGAATGCGGAAAAGCTTCTTGCGGAACAAGCGCAGATGATAGAGGAAATGGAGAGCGATTATAAGGTGATAGTGCATGATCTCGAGGACCGGTTTTTCCAGGTGTTGCAGAGTAAAAAACGCATGATTGCGCTGTTGCAGGGCGACGTTCCCGAGGATTTCGCGTTGTGGAACGAGACGTACAAAAAAAGACAAAAATCGAACTTGAAGATTTTGAATTTGGAGGACATTATTGTGGGGGAGGACGATCGGAAGTATGCCACACGCAAAGCGCGTCCGACAGTCAGAAAAAAGATCAAACAGGCGAAAAGGGAGGAAGAAGACGCGGCACCTTCAAGCCCAAACGCAATAAAACTCGAAGGCTTTGAGTCCGAGCCAGAAGAAGTCAAGTCCGAGAGAAAAATGGAGATATTTCCCCACCAAGGGCTCACACCAGAACTACGCCCCGAGTTGAACCAGGACTCAAATTCAGGCCCGGAAAACGCGGGCGAGCTCACCGACTACAGCGGATCGGACCCCGCTGCCGGTCACGTGCGCGAGATCGGCGGTGCCGGTTCCGGTAGCTCTGATACGGGGAGCAACGACGAGGGCAACGAAACGGAGTATTCCGAGTGATTTTAAAAAAGTCTTGCGGGAATAATTTCACGAGCTTTGGAAAATTCTTGCATTCTAAAATTATCATCCAGAACACAAAAGCTGCCTCGTTCTCTTGGGTGTTTTCCACATTGAGAGCCTATTCAGATCTCGAATTCGCACGCTCGCACATGAGTTGCGGCTCGCTTTCGGCACCGGCTGCAGCTGCCCGGGTAGCCTCGCGCAGAGATCTGAAAAAAACTGGAAAAACCAGAAAAAAAAACTTGACCGGACTCTGACCCTTTCCCACGCTTGGTTCTCGAAAAGGCAGATTTGGAGTCACGCTTCACCACCGAAAGCGCTCCGACCCACGGCTATTCTGGATCTTTCTTGTTCTTTCGCTTGAATACCTGCCACCGAATTGTTATTCCCATCGCACCTCCAGCAGCGCATCTGCATTTTGCATC
The DNA here is from genome assembly GCA_030581935.1 of Metschnikowia corniflorae. Classification (NCBI taxonomy): domain Eukaryota; kingdom Fungi; phylum Ascomycota; class Pichiomycetes; order Serinales; family Metschnikowiaceae; genus Metschnikowia; species Metschnikowia corniflorae. Next base: position 23,528 of record JAKTWD010000744.1, read on the forward strand.
CTGTTCACTTCCAGATTCCAAGCTTTTTTCGTGGGGTTTCGTCATTTCAGCACGTGTTGCCAGCATTTTCTTCATTTCTCGGTCTGTTCGAAGAGGAAAAAACGGAACGGTTCTTCTTCATTTTGTTAATCCACTAATCAATTGCCAGCATGTCTTACTACGATCCTTACCAAACCGGCGCCCAGCAACCACTCGACCGTCCTTATGGTCAATATTACGCAAACGATCCACCCCGTGATTTCTCACAACCTCAGCAGGAAGCAAGACAAACATTTGACTACTACAGTCAGTTAAACGGCAACTCCAACGCGGATTTGAACTTCCTTCTTCCGAACGATAACTCCGTGCCTTTTTATAACGAGAGACAACACCGGGAAGAGAGCGTCTCGCCAGGCTTATACAGCTCCCACCATCGTCTTGACCAAGC
>JAKTWD010000745.1:0-23933 GCA_030581935.1 Metschnikowia corniflorae
CATGAGAGTTACATTTAATTTATGTAACAAATCTTAAATTATTAAAAATCGAATATCATGCCACGTAATCTCCTTGCGTTTCAACAATTTCGGATTTAACACTATTGCGACGGCCTTGGAGTGCACCTAGAGGGATTTTCATGTACTTTTGCGCACTGTCCCGCCTATAAACCGTCCCGGGAATGGTGTACCCACGTTACTAGGTGTGCACACTGTTTTTTAGGTGTGCACAGTGTGAGCTCGGCATTTGGAGCGGCACATCTCCGCCCATCGAGGAGCAATGGCCCTATCGAAAACCAACTCGCTTCTGTTATCTCGTATCAAGTTTATTTCTGTGTCATAGAGGTAATTCAGATCCAAATCATTGGTTTAGTATCAAATCGAACAGGAGAATTTGGCAATAGCAGTGGGAGTCTTGCATCGGGCTCCGCTGTCATTTAAGTTGACAGGCCGCTATCCGCACCAACAGGCGCAAGTGGCGAGCTACGCGACACAACAGGCGATACTGGCACGCCGCGAAGCGAATAAATAAAAAAGGAAAAAAAGAAAAGATTCAAAAATCTGAAAGATTTGAGCAAGAATTCCGAGAAATGGTGGGGAGTCAATATCTTCATACCTGTTGAAACCGAGTAACGTAAAACAGAGAAGAACACAGGTATAACCAAGGTATTCGCTGAATGAAAATAAGATTTTGTTGTGGGCGCCCCAACACAGGATCATGGACAACAATGGATCTCCAAAGTTGGGACCCAGAGACCCTGAATGAGTGAGTCCGGTGTTGCCCACATAAGATGGAAGCAACCCACAAAAGTCCTTCCGTTTCGAAAATTCAAATATAATTAATCGGTTGAGCCTCGTCCGACTCGTAAGAACGAATAGTGGCGGCGCACAGTGACCCCTTAATCAGGAAGATCCGCGGGATCGTTTTACATTACTGTACCTGCGCCGCACCTGCACATACCCGCAAAACGGCACACCGCGGTGTGTGAGCCGAGCAATGGAGGCCTTTGGGATCGACGCACTCATCAGTGCGATCAAGTTTTTGAACACACTATATTTATTCTTAGCACCCATCTGGAACGACTTTCGCCAAGTTATTTCTGCTTGATATTTGGCTGAAAAACTGACCTCGTTTGATCTCTGACAGATCAGCCCGCACCCCTCACATTGATCGCGTTATTCCAGATCCAGGCATCTCACCCCAGACCCTTAGATAAGCAGAAATTCATGGCATTTAAAACCACATTCCAAGGTTAAAAGGCGAGATTTTTTTAGGTTCAAGCGCTTTTCTGTGCTTTGAGAGTATTTTAGGACTTCAAGAATCGAGAATAAGTCTAGTAACGCCCCACTATACACGCTGCTTGTTCTCTCAGCATATAAATACACAACATCATGAAGGGCGTGCTTAGTCGATTGCACGCGTGGAAATACCCACTTTTGTTCCTCGCTATATGTGTCACACTATGGAACCTCTCGCAGATTCCGTGGAAAAAGCCCGACTACGTGGGTAAGGCCCATTTGGACCGGAACAAGTTGACCGATTTTTTTGCTCATTACCACCGGCGACACGCCTCACTCGGCAACGTCAAATCGAGGTCACGCATCTATGAGGAGATTTTCGAGGAGGTCAATATGTACGACTTCTTGCTGCAAAATACGCTTCATGAACGGTGCATGATATACTTCAACCACCTCTCGATGAGCAACCCAGAATGGATGATCAACCCCAATGAGGGCATAGTTTTCAATCGGGACGCCTACAAAAGTTTCGATAAGTTCCGCGAGGATACACTCAAAGAAGTAGAAAAAAAGCTCAAGGAGGCTCAGGAAAAAGGTACTTCGTACGAGGCACCATCGGACGAAAAGATCCGCCAGAATTACGACAACTTGCGCAAAACTGTTCTCGACGATGAGCAAACTTTGCACGACTACGCGTCCCATATTCGAATTTTCGACAAGTGTTTCATGGGCTCCAACAAGGACGACGTGGCTTTTGTCAAGAAACAGCGGTCATTCTTAAAAAATAGCGTTGTTTACTTGAAAACTTCGGCCGACGAAGTCTCGGGGAAAGTGTTCAAAAATGATCTTCTATGTAACAGCGTAGAGGCGAAAATCTTCCCCTGGCTCACCAACCGATTCCCTGTGTTCACGCGGTGGGACGGAAAAACGTCACACTTCCCCGGGAATGCCGGTCGTTTATCGCTTTCCAAATCGTGCTTTCTTTCAGAGTACAAGTCGCGTTTGAATGGTCGTGGAATCGTCATGACACTCAAGGACGATCACGTGAACGATGCCAGCAGGTTCCTTCACTTGCTCCGCTACCTAGGCAACCGGTATCCGATCCAGGTGGTGTATCATCTGAACCTTTCGGATGAATCGAGAGCAAACTTGGTCAGAGCCGCCAGGGACTCATTCCGCGGGTACCCGGAGCAAGATATTTGGTTTGTGAACGCGGAGCGGTCGATCGACGAGAAGTATCGGGGCAAATTCAACGGATTTGCCAACAAGATTGCAGCCACGATGTTCAACTCGTTTGAGGAGATGATTCTCTGTGACGCCGACAGCGTGCTTTTGGTAAACCCGTCGTTTTTCTTCAAGGTGAAGAAATTTGTCGAGAAAGGCACCTTGTTTTATAAGGACCGTGCGCTGGGCCAGTTCCGGGGTACCGACGACCTCGTTTTCTTCAAGAAACTCTTACCTTCAGTGGAGGACCTGGCAATATTCAACGTTCCTCAGTCCACCAACCACACCCTCGAAAATGAGTTTTTTAAAGGATTCTCGCATTACATGGAGAGCGGAGTGGTAGTCATCAACCGTAGGCGTCATTTCATACAGCCCTTGATGATGCTGTTGATGACATTCTACCACCCCGTGGTTGCACGTATTTACGGAGATAAGGAGCTTTTTTGGCTCTCGCTTTCGCTTTCCGGAGACGAAAACTACGCCTTCAACGATCATTTTGCCGCTGCCATTGGCGAGTTAACCCCCGAGGAGGAGCGTCATAAGGATATCAACAACATCAAGTCATTCCGGTCACGTGAGATCTGCTCTAACCACCCTGCACATATCAGTGACGCTGACAACCAGACGTTGGTGTGGTTTAATTCTGGGTTCCGCCACTGCGGCAACTCGCTCAAGAAGCTGATGAAATGGGAGGACGAGTTCAAAAAGAAAACGCGGTATACGCGGATCAAGAGTCTTGAGGAGTTCAAGACCTTCTTCAAGGCCCCGCTCAAGATCGTCAACGCCATTATTCCTCCGTTTGTTCCCGAAGCTCGCCTCCTAGGCAATGTTGAACACGAGCCAGATAAGCCCTGGGCCATGGGTCACTATTGTGACAACTATTTATGGTGTGCTTACTCGCTGATTGGGGGATACTATGTTGAAAACGATGTTACTAAGGACAACCTGTTAGTAGGTACCGTGTTGACGTTCACGCCGGAACAAACGAAGGAGTTTGAGGCTGCAGGGGATGTTTGGGGCGCTGATTTTGAGTGGTTAACCCCGCCCTAATTGTGAAGTCATAATGCAGGGGTGTCATGAGTTCAAAGAGACTTGAGTTTCATGTAGGCAACCGAATTCCCTCATTAAACTGGTCAAATGGGGTTACGTCCACTCTGAGAACATATTGGATATTCCAATTGCATACAATTCCACATGGCGATAATTTCGGGATTTCAACCGTGAGTTATTGTTTACATATGTACCGTGGTGCTACATAATTTAGTGAGCATGACCGTGACAGAAGTTGAATTGGAAAAATATTACATTTTTAGGGAAATAATTGCCCTCTATCATGAAACTGTCAACTTTAGCTGTTAAAACCTTCTCTAGTCGTTCAATGATATGATTCAATTCATGTTTGCTTCTTCCAATGTTTGGTGATTACATACTCCCCACTGATTCTCCCAGTGGAAGGTCTTATTGCTGAAGGATTCAGAACAAATCGACAATACAATATGAACATTCCAATAAAAATTCTTTAGGTAAAGTCCTTTGCAGAACCTTCTTCCCGATACCCTCATTCATGTTAAGACTTGAGAAAATGCTTATGAGAGATGCTCCAAGACCACAGACTAGTTATAGAGATGTTATCGAGGAGTTTCCTCACACGGGGGAGTCTTGAAGCATCTGAGAAGTACTCAAAATTGGAGCACATTCACTGGTACGGCACATGCCCCCGACACCAGATAGCCAAGATCCCGCTTTTATCACCGTTTTTCACACATCCACGATCAGAATTAACTTAACATGGAAAAGCTATCTGCATCATTCCACCCTCAGCGTCTTTTTGTAAAACTTCATTTTTTCCAGACACCTCTTAGGGAGACATAGAACAGGATCGACCTCTACGAGCCCGTATTTTTCCGCGTACATCAAACTCAACCCCGTCAATGCAAAACAAGTGTGGTACACATCGGTCTGGTTATCCGGTCTATCAGAAAACCCACCACTTACAAGGTCTTGGCATTCCAAAATGAACGTCTCCAAATCCCCATGGCTAATCCAATGGTCTTTTTCCAAAACTGTTAAGCTCAGAAGCACCCACCAACTATAGCACACATCAGGCAATTTTTCGGGCCGCCCATTAAACCCGCCAGATCCAACAACTTGCCTCTCGCTGAGCCAAGCAGCTGTTTTGTCGTCCAATAGGTCCAAAGAGTCACATAAAGCCAAGGTTCCAACGCATGTGTACACCTGAGCCGCGTGTGATTCCGCCCCCGGGTACATTCCAAAGCCCCCGTCGAAGTTTTTACAATCGACTATGAATTTAGCTGCGCTCAGTGCGATTCCAGGCGTGAGCAGATTCAAAAGCGTTAGAATGTACACCGAAACAAATACAAATCGGGTGTCGATCTCGCCGAAGGCGTCTCCCATGAACGAGCCATCCTGTAAACGAAGACCAGTGACAAAAGCCACGATTCTGCTTCGTTTCACGGCTGAAAGTGCATCAAACTTGTTGTAAATGAGCAAAATCTGAAGCGCGGAGAGCGTGGTTAACACATGGGCATCATGGCCCGGAAACGCGGCAAAGGCACCTTTCTCTTCGTCAAAACAATCCATTACAAAATTAACAACCTCGTCTTGGGGCAAAGTTTCCAAAGATCCGAGGGTAGATAGGGCCATTACACCCCAATATAACCCGTTGAGTCGAAGATGCTCCAGCAACCAGTACTCGTAAGATTCCTTTGTCACTTTTGAGTCTAGGTCTTTCACGTATTTGATATGAATGTCCTTCTCGAGAGTCTTCATTTTGGGATGTTTGAGATGATGAGCTGTCAATTGGTGCTGCAATGTGATAGTTGTATGCGTGCATAAAATGGGTGGTACCTTTTTTACAAAAAAAAGAATCAATTGTGCTTGGTTTCGCGGGGTTGGCTCGATGATGAATGTGCGCGTAATTGGGTGCAAAATATGCTCGTGTGTATGTTATTCTATGGCTTTTATGTTATGTTAATGACTGCATTCGAAGAGCACTTAAACAGGAAAATACCAGAGAAATGAGATTCAAGTAATAGTATTCAAAGAGCAGACTCTACTGCCAGAAAAATTAAGACGTGTTAAACTAGCTTATTGTTCTGATATACTTTCATGCGTGGGTTTAGGCTCGTACACACGATTCTGAAAAGTTTGGCTGTGGATGAGTCCCATGCTGATGTTTCAAGTTTCCACACAGATAGTCTCAGCGGAATTCGAAGTAGTTACCATTTGGGTCTACTATATTATGACGGTGGTCATGACTGTTACCCTTGCAAACATGAGGCAGCGTGGCTAGGCCAGCAACCACGGCCTCACATTAGTTCTCGTAATTAAAAACTGAGCATTACAATTAAGTTCCTCTCATTAGAATTAGTTACATACCTGTTACCACTGATATATGTGCCACGAAACCGTGGATGAATGTGGTGGTACAAATGCAAACCCTTTTCTTTTTGACCATTTGAAAAAGCTGACCAACTAGAAGCTGAGACTAACATATCACAGTATGTCCTAACTCAAGTTCCTACAAGTCCCCGCTCAATCCTAAAAGTGCACCTCCTTATGCGTGTACTTCTTCGTGCTAGGGTTATACTCCGCATAATTGGCCGTCCGGTTGTTTTTGTTGCTGATAAACGCACCCAAATTCACCACCTTGCATCCGTTGTAAGCCACCTCAAAACTCTCGAAACGAGGGTCAAATAAGGCCAATGTGGTTGGAAGCGGTTCGATCCGCATCACGTGCAGGTAGTTTGGATTGACGAGCCGCAAATCCTTGAGAAACGGCAGCAAATTTCCCTGGTCAAGCAAGGTTTTCACCAACGTACGTGCCTGTCTAATTTTCGGCAGCAAGTGAACTTCATCTCCAATAATGTTCTCCACCTGGAGGTCCTCACCGCTGATTTCCTTCTCTAATTGCGCGCGTTCGAGCTCGAGGTCTGACGGTAGCACGATATCATTGCGTTTGAGCTTTGTCATAAGATCATCTCGAAACATCACGATTTCCTGGGAAATGTAGTTGATTCGCATCGGGTTCCACCCCAAAATCAAGGACCCTTTGGGAAAGAGCCGCTCCAAGCGCGTGACAAACACTTTGGGGAGAGGTGTTTGAGGAAGAACCGAAGCACTTGATTTGCCCAATGAATATGTAGATTGCCACGGGTCATTCGGGCCAGGGATCAACACGAGTTTGCATGTGCTCACCACCAACGGATACTTGGCCAAGGACTCAGCCAAGGCATCGAAATGTCCCTTGTATTCCTCGGAGTTGGAGATGGCATCAGCGGAAGTTTTTGCAGAGGTGAGGGCACGCGACGAGAAAGACCCTGTCATCACCACCGTCACGTGTCCCTGGGTCTCGTCAGCATCCTGTTGGTCTTGAAGCTCTTCCTCCAAGCGCAGAAATAGCTTATCGAGCCCTGCTCTAACCTTCTGCTCGTCCAAAAATAAATTACTGCCCAAAAGCAACACCCTATGCCCCAGCAAGGTCTTTTCCAACGCCAGGAGCTTCTTTCTGAGTGCACGATCAAGCTTGACAAGCGCCAGACCAGATCCAGTAATATCGTTGTGCATGCCCATGAAGTCTAAATGGCCGTAGGCGTCCAAAGAGGCTTCTCGAGGCTCTGCTAAGGGTTGACTCATTACCAGCACGTGAAAACAGCCACTTATCACGTCAGCGTTGTTCGAGCGAGACCCTCCAGATGCCAGGTAGATGCCCTCGACCACCACAAACATCCCCGGACAAAAAAACAGCCCTTTTGCCTTCTCTGCTTGGTTCACGTTCAACTCTATATAGTCGGAGGTGTCTTCCAACACGAGGTTACCATTGATGTTCTTCAGAAGAAGGCCAAACAAGCGAAACCGCGCCCCGTCACGCCCCAACACGTTTTTGACAATCGTGACCTCGCCCCTGCCCTGTTGCAGCCCGGCAAGTGCACTACCAATACCACTGATGGTAGCGCTCAGCAGTTTTTGAAATTGTTCGTCCCGTGACATCCGGTCGCTTATAAGTGCATGCCGCTGGCCAAAATACTGGAGCGCCCCCTGGAGCAGGTTTTGTAACTTTCGCCCTGTAGCTACGCGCGGCAGGAATTGCCGCCGGAGACGATCGAACGTAAAGTTGGGTTGTACGTCAGGAGTAACGAAAGAGAAGAAATCCCGCCAGTCCATCACCTCATGGGGTACCTGGTGACTACCACTAAAGTCGTCAATAATCGTATCCAGTCTTACAGCCAAACCAGATCCGTTCAAGCTAGAACCATTCCGTGTTTTTTGTTCTTTGGTGATCTCCTTTATCACTAATGTACAGCCAGGCCCATCTATGAACAATCCACGATCCTGTTTTTTCCATATCATCGCCAATTCCTCGAGGAATTCCTGGCCCAGGGGGCCCCGCCACTCGGCGCCAAAACGCGTGCTAAACACGTCCGTAAGAACCAAAAGAGCATCCAGTTGGATATTGAGGCCGTGTTTTTTCAGCAACACACGGTAAGCGATCGGGCGCACATTCAGCGGTTGGAGCTTCACAGGGAGCAAAGTCGGGCCGGGCATCGTGTGGGGAATAGGTTTTTGATGTGATTTTTGGTGTGCAATGGTGTTTTTGGTGGGTGTCAAAAGCTGTAATATGAGCCTGTTAGCATAGAGGTGACGCGTGTTGGTGATGCGCGTAGTCTTGTTTGGTGTTTTAAAAGATTGGAGTGAGTGGCGTGTGCAGGACATTTGCACCCAATTTGGTAGAGAGGCTGGAACTGGACAAATGGATTCTTTTGCAAGTCTCCTGAAATTTTTATGAATCTTGTTTCAGATGACTTCAAGAATCATGAACTTTCCGCACAACTGTCATTGTTTACGATCATATGATTCAATTCCTGGATACCTCACTTAGTGGACAGGTTGCCTCGATTATCAGCTCTCTTGAGGTTTGGAATCACCCTCGTTCATTAGAATCCTATATGCCAACATTAAATTCTCATTTTATCGATCAAAACCTGCATAGCCGATGCCTGTCTACTTTCTACGAAAGACTCGTTTTTGATGCGTTCTGCCAAATGTGCTCTAGTCACATCGTGAGGTTTTTTCAAGCTTTAGTGATATGTATAGGAAAGACTGTAAACATATTAGGAAAGACTATAAACATATTAAGAGAGACCGCAGCAAAACGATTTGGAACCACAAATATTCATTTTAAAAAGATTTTCTTGAAATTCTTTGGATTCAACCATGAAAAACCTTGTGACACCAGGCACCATAAATCCAACCACACTACCTGTGTTATAACATTGCTTGGTCTTCATGCCTCAAGACTACTTGTATATTCGGCACTTCCACCAAATTTGTATGATTTCAAGACAATTCATCGAAGTATTGTTTGTGCCACTGATTGGATCATAGTGACGCAAAAACATAACTATACTTTCTCGGGCTGTCTGGCTTAATTCATTCTCGAACTAGGAATATCATTGAAGCGAGCACGTTCCATCTCACAAGCACATTTCTACAATCTCAGAAATGAAAGAAAGCAAAAACGTTTTATCAAACTACTCTCACAATCCACTCGCGTCTCACCCTCAAACCCCAATTCATGGAAACTTTTTACTCCCCACCGTGAGCATTGAGATGAGCTGTGATCTGCTCCACCGTACGCGTTATTTGTTCAACATGATCTTCAAAGAACCCTTTCTCGATTGGACTTGCTGAAGTGAGTAATCCAAAAGCCTGCTTCAACCCTTCAACCCCAGTTTTTATATTGCGAAACGATGAGCGGAAGTCAGCCTCCCTGTTGCCTATGCGCTGATCGCGGAAGAGCCAGATCGATATCCGTGAGTCGATCTCACCCTCATCATTCAAAAAGTTCAAAAGTTTCAATTTGAACTTGAGGATATTGATTAGGAACAGGTAGTTCGCAACTTTGTGCACCTTGAGAATCTTTTCATAAAGAACCGCCTGGGTCAATTCCAGAGACACTCTATTAGCGAATGCAAGCCTTTTCGTGAGCTTGGGGCGAGGGGGGGAAATATCCTTTACTGCAAGCTGCAAATCCAAGAGATCGCCGGCATAATAAATAGCTTGTGTGTCGAACGCCTCGAAGTAAAATGTGTTAGGTGTGACAAGAGACAACATTTTATCCGTCAATTCTTTACAGCCGGTTTCAAGATATGTGACATGCTCGTTATCACTGCGCTTCACGAAATGATCTGAGTGATTTTTGAGACACTTTGGTGTATATAGGTGGATTTGGGGAGGGGAAACTTCGTCTGTGTTCACGATTGCACCGAAAATGGGTGTGATGACCACCGCGTATACAAGGACAAAATTGAATTTCATTTTCGATAGTTTGGACATACTGCAAAGTTGGAGCGGGGTCCTCTTGTTTTATATCAAAATTAATGGACGTTCGTCGAGATCGAAAGTCACAAGACGAGCATCGGTCTCCAGTTTTTGACGAGTATCTGTGGGTAAACAATAAACATGTTCGGTTGAGTGAAACGCAGATCCCACATTTATTTGGGAACAATGGTAGTTCTCGTCTTGTTTTGGGCTACAAAGGAATATTCATGGCGTGCTTCATTTTATTTTCGTATTGTCAAAAATGAAGACAATGCCAGTCGTGATCAAGTGTTTGTGAAATAATATATAAAGCTTGCAGCAATAGGCAGCCGCGATGAAATGCAAGAACGTATATAGACAACACAAATGAGTGCCTAACAACTTTGTCACAACTATGATAGGCTCGTTCCAAGTATAATGAATGTCCGTTTCAGGCTCTTGCGTTTTGTGAGTTAATATTCATATTTTTTTTTTTTTTTGATTTCAGATCTCACAAGAAGAGAGACTATTCATCCCTATTTTATATGCGGGTGGAGCAAAACGACTAATTCTACGAAGCTTTGACTTGCAATTCATATGAGGCGTATGTATTTGTTGATTTTGTCAATATCGGACACATTGTGTTCACAGTCTCTTGTGCGTTGCGTCATATGCGTTGCGCGAGATTGATGAGGTTGTGGAAGTATCAAATCATGGGAACGGGTATGGAGGTTACGACTTACTGAAGGTTGATGCAAGCAAATACAGATGGAGTGTGTTCTATAAGACACTCTTGTGGAGAGTACAAAAGTATCAGTCATGCAAATCATAAATAAATAACTTCCAATATGTCGTCATCACTGGTGACATCTGGGAACCTCCACGACTGCAACTCATGTCCAACCCTTTCGTCTGACGTAATTCATCAGAAATTTGCTTAATGCCCTCCCTTTGATGGATTGCACTCGCACCTTGATCGTGGCATTTACAAAATTCTCCATGTTCATGATCATGTCAAATTGTGTTCGTGGTATCACCAATCTTAAGAAACCGGATTTCAGTACTGGCTCCATCCGCCCGGACAGCAAATGTTATTCTTTATGAGTAAATTCTCGATACCTTATTGGAAAAGCGACTCTTGGGATCTAAGACCGTTGCTCTCGAAAGGCACACCAGACTGACCAAATATGAAAGTAAATGCGAGCGAGTTTCTATAGCTATACGCCGCTTAGCATCAAGCATCAGCCAGTCAGGCTACCGATACCTCCTCTACGCCAGAGGCCTCCTTTAGCCAATCTGCCTCATGTTCCTGTCCCTGCCCCGAGCCTGCTATACTCTCACTCTCTCTTCTAGCCTCTGTTTTCTCGAGCTCTGCCACCTTCTGAACGACGTCGTTGAGAGTCGTGGCTACCGCACCAAGAGCTGCTAAAAACTCCGTGAGCTCGCGGTGCTGTGCAATCGCCAGCGCCTTGCGTCTAAGAAGTTCCACGTATTTCAACACGTCCGCTTGTGTACTGAGATTCTCGGGGGACCCGATTTTGACAAGCTGATCGTCAAACCGCCGCACTCCGCGTGTTGCTCGACTTGCCCTTTGTGCCAAGGTGGCACCTACGCGCTCAAACACGCGCCGCAATCCCTCGCTACGACCACGACCATACCGAGAAAGCGTCTCTTCGCTACTACGCTTAGCACACGTGTCGTACTCGGCAATAAACTGCCGTGTACGCATAATCCGTGCCATGCGCCGGCGGTGGGTACGGCTGGGCTCTTCTTCAAGTCTTGCTTGGCATTGTTCAAGGCTCGCCAGAGCATGATGCTTTTCCTCTGCCAGCAACAAGGTAGATGCCTCTATAACGAGCGATGCCAGCTTTAAGTCATACACGACGCCGGCCACGGGACTCTTGGGCCGGGACCGCTCGTAACGGGCGGCGGGAGAGTGCAAATCCGTGAGCGAATGACCACGAGACCGGCCGTACGCCTCATACTGCAAAAAAAGATCTGCTTCTGTGCCCTTTAGATCATAGCTACTGAGACTCGCCTGTGACTTTTCTGAAGTAGGTGGCTTGATCTCAGGAGTGCGCGCGGCAAGCAATGCTTCCTTCTCTGCTAACTTGAAACTGAGGTTGGCGAGCTGGTCCTGCAACTGCTGCTGGCGTAAACGCAACGCCTCGTTTTCTGAATGAAGAGCCGAGTTTGGCCCCGACTGTAAATCCGCCAGTTTGGCGTCTGTTCTCAAAAGCAGCTCTGCTTCAGCCTCAAGGTCCCGCCTCATCTGGTCAAGCTGTGCTTCGTGGTCCCTCTGCTGTAAGTACAACCTGCGCTCGTAGTCCTCTACAAGCCTTTGTGCCACGAGTTGCTCAGCACCAAGCTGCGCCTCGAGTCTCTTCTTTTCTGCCGCTAGCCGCCTCTGCTCTTGTTGGTGTTTCCTCTCGCGGATCGCAAGATCCACCTCGTCTACTTCAGACCTGATTTCTTGCGAGATAGGCCTGATGAAGCTGCTCGATTTGACCCGGGCCAAATCTGCAAGCGACAGCAGCGGCATCGTGTTATAGTTTCGGACATTCACGGACCGGTTCCAGCCGGCATAGGGTGACCTATCCAGCTCTGTGGCACGGGCCGGGTCAAGCTGCTGGTCACGTGACCCAGCACTATTGGAGCGGAACATTCCAGTTAGCCGCCGAGCAAGTGTCGCCACGCGTTTGCCTGGGCCCGCCTTTTTCATGACCTTGTGCGTGTGTGGATTCGCCGGTTCGTTTTGCCGCCAAATAGGGGGTGTCTTTGAGTGATTGATGCCAGATTTGTAAAGTTGTGGTGGAGGCACGCTTACTGGGCTGTACGGGTCCACAAACACGGATTTTATCGGCAGGCGAAAAGTTCCAAAAACAGGTTGCTCTTTATTATTTTGCGAATCCTGATCACTCTGGATGTATCGGTGAATTTGCGTGGTTGGCGCGTTGTATTGTTTTTGCGGCCTTTGCTGCTGATTATATTTTTCTGCTAACAGTGGGCGCACTGATGTCGAAGAATGATGTAGATATGGGCGTGTTTCTGTGTTCTCTGTATCGTGCGATGCGGGTACTTTCCAATTTCTCATGGGGCTGCTTGTGCTCCTGGTGTTGGGTAGTCCATTCCGCAGAGCATATTTCTCTGCTAGCGACTGTTTGGCCGCCATTTTCACCAACAGATATTTGAGGAGAGCTGTAAAAAGATGGGATCTCGCAAATGATAGACACGGTCCTGCTGATTGTATGTGAAACAGTCGCTATATAAGGTGGCCAGTGTGCGAAAGTTTTGGCATTTGCTATGGTGAGAAAGGCCTGGTGAAAAGACGATGTTCATATATTGTTTGGCAGGGTTCTATCATTTAATGAATGTAGATGGGTCGCGCGTAATATCGGGGCGGGCTCGCAACCACTTGTAAGAAGACGCGACTGCAATTTTGGGGCATTTTGGTCTTGCCATTGTTGAGAAGTGGTTACCTGTTTGGATTCAAATACAAACATGGAAAGACATGTATGTGAGTGTAGGGTTTTATTTTCTATGAATGATGTCTGGCTTTCTTGATAAAAAAAAGTTGAAATTGATCTTGGCTCCTCTTCGGGAAAAAATGATTTCATGGATCTCGGAACTGTCCCATCGGCAGTTCAGCTCTTTACTGTTGAAATTTTAGACAACGCTGAAATCACCAAGCTTGCTTTATTTTATTGTATTTGTCTTATCGTCGATTTATTTGTTCGTCGATTTCAACAGGAGAAGAGTTAAATGCATAGTTACTGTATAGGGCTGGTGTATCAGGGAACATCGCAACTCTGCGCATTGTCCCTCATGCCTGGGACAAATACTAGCTGTGGAAGCATGAACGAAAAGAGAAACGAGGCGGGTCTGATTCATTGGCAGTATGATAAAACTTACTGTTTATCATTGTCGTTTCCCTGTCTACCTTTTCGCTTGCTTCGACATTTTGGCTTAACAAGGCGTAATCTGAATTAAGGATATCATGCAAAGATCCACTAGAGAGGTCATCGAGGAGCAGATCATAAACAGCACAAAGGAGTTATGCTACCAATCGGATATAACGGCATAGTTCCGTTCTTTCGCAATACTTGGCAAACTACATAGCAGCTACCACTGAGTGAGAATTCCTCTTACATCTACCCTCCGGTGCACGCTCTCCCTTGCGACATTTCTGCCAGCAAAACCCAATGTAATCCCGGCCTGCCAACCTAACTGCCTATTTCAATCTCCCCAACAAGCTCAACTTTGCGGCTCGAGCTAGACACATAAATTTTATATGTGCCTGTTTGAATGATCCACTGCTGGCTTTGTGTGTCCCAGATACTCAAGTCCCGGTGGAGGAGCTTGAAAGTTACCAATGACGACAGCTTTGGGTTCAAAAATACTTTTTCAAACCCACGAAGTGCCTTCGGCGGGGAAGCCACAATCGTGGATGGAAACTCGACGTACAACTGTGGAACGTATGCGCCTGCAACTAGCCCGTCATTGGACACCTCGATAGATACTTCGTAGATTTCTTCCCAAAGTTGTGGGTTCCCGCCTAAGCCTCCACCGGCTAAAGGGGGCACGTTTGTATGTGTAGGGGTGTATCCTTTCGGGTAATCGAAACTCTCGTCCTCGTCAATCATCCGCACATTCTCGTCATACAAGTATGGGTAGATGAACCCGGGAACTGTGTCGAAGTCGTCGTATGGAAACAACGCATCTTCTGGATCACACACATCGTCCTCCACAGTCGCGGCCAAAGGTGTGTATTTGCCAGGGGCAATGAGATATTCGGTGGGCGAGTTGAGCTCCTTGATTTTCAAGTTCGCCACCAGAAATTTTGTATATGACAAGCCGAACCCGAAAGGAAACCGCGGCTTCATCGCGTGCTTATCAAAGAAACGGTAGTCCAAGTAAATCCCTCTGTCGAAGATGTCCTGGGGATCTGGGCCCTCATTTAACGTATCGAGAATCGGTACGTAGTGCAGCGTTTTCCTTGCAATTGTGAAGGGAAGTCTTCCCGAAGGATTCACCTCCCCAAACAAGATCTCTGCAAAAGCCTCGCCAATATACTCGCCCAATGGCGCAGCGAAAACCACGCCAACAACGTTCTCATGCTCGATCCACTGCTCCATATCAACAGGTCCCACAGATGTGACCACCACCACGGTCTTGCGGCATCGGTCGGCCACATGTTGTATGAGCAAGTCGCCGTTGTTCCACAAACTGACATTTTTTCGATCGCCATAGTTCTCATCCACTTCAATGTACCCCTCGCCTGAATGAGCGCTCACGATGACGATGGCCATATCGGCGTAGTCCGCCTGTTCCTCGGCCTGTGCTAGGTTCCAGTTATCTGTGTTGGCATCTACAGTGATTCCGCGTTCGATGGCGCGCTCCTGGATCGCTTGGAAAGGAGTCACCACCACCGGATTGTTCACAGCAGCAGAACCCCACCCTGATGTGAGTGCGCCTTCCGTGCACCGCTGGTCCTTGCAATTGACACCTCGACGGTCGGTATTCTGGGCCAGCCCGACTATGAGAAGTCTTCGAATTCCGTTGTTTTTCTCTATAGGCAAATGATGGCCCGAGTTTTTGAGGAGTATGATCGCTTCCCGCGCAATCTCCTGTGCAACCTTATCTGAGAACTCCAGGCGTGCGTCAATGTGCCAATTTTGTTGCGAAATCGGTCCGTAATGTTGGTAAGGGTACTCTTGGCCGTAGGTGTGAAAAGTCCACGAGCTGAAGTTGGGTATATCCTCTTCTGAAGGTAACGTGAGGGCTTTAGCCGAGAAAAACGGCGCCAAGATTCGCGCCACCATGTCATTGAGCCTTTCCTGAGGTACGGTCTCGTTGTAGATTGCGCGTGTCAAGGAGGGCCCCCAGAAGGACCGACCGCTTAGCCATTCATCAAAGATCTCCCCTGGCATCGACATGTCTAGTCCGGCAAGCGCCGAATACACTCCGGTATGTTGAGCGCCCCAGTCCGACACAACAAAACCTTGGAATCCCAATTCCTCCTTCAACAAGTAATTGAGCAAATACAGGTTCTCACAAGCATGGGTGTTGTTTACCTGGTTGTACGAACAGAGCACACCGCCGACTCCGGCATGAACGGCATCAGCAAATGGCCAGAGGTACACTTCGTGCATGGTGCGATCGCCGATGTTGGAGCTTATCGAGTCCTGAAGTTTCTCCCACCCATTGCTATCCCATTCGCCCACTTGTCGGAAATGCTCTTGCTCGTTACCAACCAAATGGCGTACAACCGCTACAACCCCCTCCATCTGAAGTCCCGAGATCTGATGTGCACCCGCCACACCCTGTAAATATGGATCTGCACCAAAACTTTCCCAGTTACGCCCTCCTTGAGCCTTCAACCCCATAGGGCCAATGGTAGGAGAAAGAGCAATGTGAACATTTTTGTCTTTGAACTCACGGCCCTCTGCACGGCCTTTGAGCTTCATAAGCTCTCGATTAAATGTGCTACCGGTGGCAAGGCCCGATGGGAAATGGGTGACAAAGTCAGTGAAACGCACCCCATTAGGGCCGTCTTGCAAACAAAGGCTGGGAATTCCGAGCCTCGGAACTGATCCAGTATTGCCCACACATGGGCCCAGACCCCATCCGGTACCTGTGGTGAGATTCACTTTTTCCGGAATCGTCATTTTTTCCACGATTTTCCGTACTTTCTGAAAGGCTTTCTGCCACGCATCTTCAACGCGCCCGCCAACAGCTAGATCGTTAGTATTTATGTGATCGTTGTGCTTTGATTGTGACTAGTATCGAACCCCACGTAAAATCTTTTTTGCAACTTATTGTGGATGCAAATTAGGCAGCAAATACGTACGGCTGGGATAGTGTGGAGGCAGGTAATAGTATTCCAGTAGATGTGTATCGGCCTGATATAATGGAGTGGTGTCCTCGTGAAGCCCTCTTTTCATCAATTCATGACGTGTGGCATTGGAGGTGAATTGTATGTGGTCCAAAATGTCTCCAATTTGCAACAGAAATGCTGCTGGTGCCAGCAAGAGGAGTGTAACCACAGTAGAATAGTACAATTTCATTATTTAAAAATCTGGAAATGTTCCAGAAGGCCAAAACTGAGGAAGTTTGATCACAATAAATAAGGTGCTTTTTCCCCGTGTGTAGTGTTTCTCTTTTAGTACCACAAATGCATTCTCATATATTGAACGCACGCGACCAGGGTCTGCCCAGTTAAAACTCAGAATGGCTGCGAAAAAAAAAGTGAGAAACCCGCAGATGTTTGAATCTCTTCAGCATCCTTTAATTGTTCGCATACATTTAAATTAATCTTTTTCTAATGAAACCCCTCGACCTGCACCTGAACAGGAGTAATTACACTAGGAGCCAAGTTCGTTAACGACGTGCCATCGAGATCCAATCTGGTCATGGTCGTAGAGCTTTTCAATGTTGAAGACGATCCATTGAGGTTCAGATGAATCATCGGAGACAGCAATTGTCTCACCATGGCCGGCGCTTTTGGCTGCGCGTAGTGTGGCTGGTTTGTGAGGTTTGGGTTGGGTAACAAAGGTTTTAGTGTCTTGGAAAAAATCCTGGTGGATGGACTTGCGGGCGTGCTTTCTAGTCTGAAGCCAGCATTGCTCATTGCCGGCAGTGTGCTGGTCATTGTAGATGAGGCCGTGGTCATAACGCTGGCATGTTTGCGGTTCGCAAGAGAAGTCTCGAGATCCTGAATATTGAGCAGTGTTAGTGATTCTAGAACGTCTCCTGCAGACTTACTATGCTTGTGGTTCTTACTCTGCTTTTCGGGGGTCGTTGGCGCGAGATGTAGGTTGAGCAAGTTCTTTCTTTGGAGAGACTTGGGCGAAGACACGTCCGCGTTGGACTGACAATCCACCTTGTTTTCCGCGAGCTTAGCCGCCTGTTTGGAGAAGCCCATCACTCTCTCGTAAAACTTTCGCGCAGAGTCCGGGTCGAGAAGCATGGCTCGCTCGAAATAGCCCGGACGCGAGTCGTCGATCTTGATAGTGTTCTTTGGCTTTGCAGCATTAAACAAGTTGAAAAGATCAGCACGATAAGTGCGTTGCAAATTGTTGTTTGAGACAAAGACGTTGTTGAGTTTCGAACCCGGCGCAGAAACCTGCTCCACTAGCGGTAGAAGCAGGTGTAAATCTTTGAGTTTGTTGCGGCGCAAGTCGATCTTCTCAAGCTCAGTCAACGCCTCGAGTCCAGAAAGGTCCTCAATCTTGTTGTTGTTAAGATTTACCGTCACCAACTGATGCAAATTATGAGGCAACTTCTTTAACGAGGTGATATAATTGTCTGCCAAATTCAAGTATTTCAAGTTTGGAAGGTGCTCAAGGCCGCCGGGGAGGTCTTCAAGCAAGTTATTGGACAAATTGAGCTTGACTAGGTTGGATAAAGGCTTGAACACATAGCCCGAAATTTGCGTGATCGAGCTTTCGGTCACTGTGAGCTGTTTCATGTGATTCCACTTGTTGGCCAGCAACGAGACAGGTTCTCCATTATTATGATTAAAGGATGACGGCGTGTTTGAAGATTGCAGAACGGGCTTTGAGAAGGGTTTGGCAGCCTCAGAAGAATGGTCTTTTTTGGAAACCGGAACCAAAGATGATGCTGTCATGGCTCGTTTGCGGTGCTGATTCTTGCGAGCTCCGCTTCCAGAGAGTGAGAGTTCGTGAGCGTGTGTTTCAATCTGCGGGACGATTTCGCTGGTCTTTTTACGCCGCATATTGAACGATGTGCGTCCGTGTTCGTCATCTGTCACCAATGTATACAACACCTCAGCAAGACTGGCAACTTTCGTGTTGCGCACGATCAAGATCCGGAGTTGCTCGCTCAACGTGTGCCATCCATAGACCTCGTTGGGCTCATACTCCACCAACTCTAGTACTTGTAGGTTTTTAAACATTTTCAAGGGCACCGACGTATCGCATGGATACTCCTCATACCCGGCCACGCTATTAACTTTCGTGCGCGGGCTCAAAATGAGGCATGGGATCTTGGTGAAGGACAGGTACAAGTATTTAACGTCAGTTTGAATTACCCGTGGATCTCTGCTAAACAGAAACAGCGTCCAATAAGCCGAAGCGCTCGAAACAATCGATTTCACAGACGATATTGAGGAGATCGATCGGGCATCACTTTCAAAAGTCCGCTGGGATCTTGCGTTATTGGCCATAAATGAGATAAACGTTGGTTCGTGGTTCGGGCTGTCGAGTTTAATACTCAACGGACCCACATCTACATCCAACGACAGCGCAGCTATCCGCTCCGTGATGTAGTATAGATGGTGAGTGGTAAAACTGGGTCTAAGGGGCTTAATGTTAGCCGACAGTCGTACTTTCGAAAAGCATAGAAGCCCATTGGCAAGAGCCTCCTCGTTGCGGCGAATATACGTCGCTAGCCGCTGGACATAGACGTCTCCTTCAAGCGACGTGCCGTTGTTGAATGCACCCATTAAGATTTCTTGAGTTTCTTTGAAATTTTTGCTTATTGCCGTTGATTATTGTTTGTATAATTCTGAAACCTCCGATTATGTGACGACTTGAGATTATAATGAGCCGTTGGGTTCGGGGTAGTGAATGTCTTAGAATTGGAACGTCAATTAAGGTGAAAATATTAGCAGTGAAGGCTTACTTCTCCTCGAACTCGCTCCCCAAAATCTTTGTATATCCCTCAATGTCTGTTATTGTCAGATCGGTGTTTGTTGTGGCCCCAAGGATCTCGCAGACTGCGTGCAGTACCGCATCCATTGTGACCTGCCTATTCTGGAAACTCGTTTTCTTGGTAAATTGTCGGCGCGATGTTTGAGTGACACTGTGAGTTTCCTGGTTTTTCGTTGGAAAACATGTTAATTAGAAATTGGAAGGTAATCACCCAACAATCGCAAGTGAGAATATAACAGGTGCGGACTTTCAATGCATTACTGGCTCTCTTTCCTTTGGGCTGACCCGGATCTCTCAATTGACTCGTCTCTGCCGGCAAGCTCGCAACCCGGCACTGAGGTCATTACCAGGCTAGAATGTTTGCACCGTACAATTATGTAAGATGTAGTATTACAAACTAAAAGTGCGCTTATATTTATCTCTTTTACTTTCGAATTATTCCCAATATGGCTTGCGATTAGAAGAAGTATAAGAAAAATGGGGGATTTTTCTTGCATAGATTGGGGATGGGACTGTTTCAGTCATCCAAGCTTTGGCGAGCGCATAAGCGGAGCACAGACGAGGCACTTGGTGGAAACTTTTCGAATTGTCAAATCAATGAATTTCTTTATGGAATTGAAAATTCTTAGTTCTTTTTTTTCTCTCCGATCTCACCAAAAGATTATAGGCAAGAGGTTCACGATTCACGAGTAGCCAAACGGTCAGATCTATTGCGAACAGAGACTTTCCTCACCCATAGACTTGGATATTGATGGGAAAACTGATGAATTGGCTCAAATGAACAAACAATTTTTGTAGTTTTGTGTATTTATAAAAATAAAAGATCTGGAAAGCCATAGATACCCACCTTAATTTTTTCATTTCTTTAATTGATATAAACTGGCAAGATTTATACAAACACCAGCGTTGAAGGACATGTGCACTTATCAGGGGAGACAGAAGTTCACAAGTGGGAAGAATTATGGCCTTGGAGTATGGCTTAAATGCAAATTGGGCCAGCAATGGGGCCAGTCATTTGGTACAAGGAGGCGTTGTAATTGATAAATGAGAGTTAATCCGTCACAATTGATACGAGTGAAAGAAATTGATCCACATAAGATGGTCTAAAAGTATAAAACCATTTCATTACATCAGAAACACCAATACCTTGCACATTCTCCTTTGTATTCAATACGTCTCTCTGGTCCTTTGGCCCAGGACCCGAATTCGCACCCATAGTTTCACCGCGCGACAGACACGTAGCTCCAAACTGGTGCGCCATACTAACATCAATCCCAAGAATCACGGTGATCGTATAACTTTATCGGTAATAAAAGGCCGAGTACCCTCAAATTCAGATTAAAAAAAGGCCTAAACGGAAAATAGTTCATAAAATGAACCTTCGTGAGCAATTGACACAATTTCTCAGCCTTGCGTACGTGTTCACGTCGGCCTATATTGCGTGGAAGTCCCTCGGCGTGATCACCAACTCTCATTCGCCAATTGTCGTGGTTTTGTCGGGGTCCATGGAGCCTGCTTTTCAAAGGGGCGACATTTTGTTTTTGTGGAACAGAGACACACGTGCGAAAGTGGGTGATGTGGTGGTGTACGAGGTAAAGGGCAAGTCGATTCCTATCGTTCATCGTGTTTTGAGAGAACATCGTTCTGACGACGACCAGTTGTTGCTCACAAAAGGTGATAATAATGCACAGGATGATCTTCTGCTTTATTCGAGAAAACAGACATATTTGAGCCAGAAAAACGATCTCGTCGGTACCGTCAAGGCATACTTTCCTAAGCTTGGGTATGTTACCATTCTTCTCACAGAAAACATGTATTTCCGATATGCGTTGTTGGGTATGATGGGACTTTCTGCGCTTATAAACGGAGAATAGGTTGTATAGTAGGGAGATTAGTCAATGCACGGTTTTATATTCGATGGAAGCATGTTATTTTTGAGAGTAGAAGGATGGAAATGTAGCTCTGGGGGAATGGAAGAAGTACCATATATCCATTGTGTCGCATTTTTAGTACGCCTCTGCTTTTTGAATTAACCGCTCGTCTACGTAATATCTAGATTTATTTCTTCATTTGTAACTGGGTCTGGCGCGTGAGAATCTTACCGTCCTGAAAAGTTTTTTCACAAAATTTCAAAAAGAATAGATCATTTCGTTCCGTATAGATTAATGCAACGCTTACCATCTACTCAAAAAAACAGAGAGCAAAAATTTGCCTTCAGCCAGATTCGAACTGACGATCTCCTCATTACTAGTGAGGTGCCTTACCAACTTGGCCATAAAGGCGGAAAAGTCGACCTCGGTGAGGGTCGAACTCACGATCTTGAGATAGCGGTTAAATGATTAACAGTCTCACGCCTTAACCAACTTGGCCACGAAGTCTTTTCGTGTCGGAAGACTCTTTGATGTCTGATCAGTTCTACAAACTCGCCATTATTTGAAACATTAGTACACGTCACCGTCGAGCCTTCCTCGCTGGGAAGTGAACCAAAAAGGAGCTCAATGAGCTTAGCAGATAAAGACAATGTATCATAACGATATGATTCATTAGACCTGGGTCAATCAGAGTCTAACTCTGAGGGATCTTCTCGACCACATCAATGAGTCGCTCAATTTGATGTCAGCCCGGGGCCTTGAGTTCAGGGAATGTTTATCTATCGGATCTTATCATGTACAACGCACGAGTCTGCTTTCGGCCGTGGCGAGAATAGCAGCAAACTATGATATACTCTTTATTCAAGAATTTGAAGGAACACTGAGGAGAATTGACACAGAGACCCCAGTTACAGGCTTCAAATGTCATTTATAACTTGCAAGGGTAGATCTGACAGGTATGCTCAAGCATCTTTACAGCGAATGCAGCTGCACGAAATCCTGGCGGAATTAGTTAGGCATGACATTGCCCATGAAATTGAATTCGATGTTGGCACCATTGAATCATGAGTACAAAAATATGCGCAACCTCAATTGGTACGTGGAGACTGTTCGCCGAGTTTATTGTTCGAGAAGAAAGGATGCGGAATCGGGCATTGTGCTTCAACCACTTCTGAGACGCAAGTTGAAGAAGTTCTTGGAGCATACTCGGGTCAGAACGGACTGACACGACTTGCAGAAGCGGGAAGGGTAAGGAGGAGTGAGTAAGGCTTGGGAAAGTCGGGCTCTTTCACTACTCAGGACCTTTTCCAAGATGTATTTTAGGTTTTTCTATAGAAGTATAGATTTTATAGCTTCAGGTGGGTGCCCCCTACAATACAATTGATTCTTTAAAAAAAAAAAAAGATGGGAGCCCACTATAATACAATTGATTTTTTGAAAACAAAAAACCTCTAATTCATTCAGAACAAAAAAATTGGATTCCACGCATGATTCGTTTCCGAACTTGACTTGTTGTGTCGATCCCGCCCGCCGATTATATTCTTCCAGACGCAGGGAGGAATCGGGGGGTGACTTCCTTCAATCTCTCCTGAATCGCACACTGAAGCGAGCTTTGGAGTCTACTAAGGTGCTGGCAGGTTGATGTAGCATAAGCAGCGGGTGGATTTGCTAAGGCTTGGAAAAGTCGGAGCTTCTCATTGCTGACTTCTATATCTAGACGTATTGCAGGTTTTTTCCTACAGATGTATAGTTTTTGGTAAATTTTAAGTGACTTCCTGTAATATGATGTGTTTTTTGAAACTCAAAAATGGTATGACCTCACTATCGAGATCTGCTTTATACTCTGGCAAATTTCGTTATCACAGACGAAATCTTCATTGTCGGAACAGGTATAGAAATAACATGTCGTCTTACACAGAGTACCAGAATACAGCCTCCGTTGAAACTTTAGCTCGAAAGTTTGAATTACATGAAAGCTGTGTTATCAACATCCTGACAACCCGCTGACACATGTAAAAAGAAAAATTATAACCCACAGCCCTTGTTCTAAGAATACCCCAGAATACCGAGCCATGCCGTGCTATCGTATTGACATTCGCAAGTGTATAAATATTCACCAAAGACAAATAAGATAGCCATCATGACTGTTTCACTAGGCATTGGAACGTTTTACCAAAAATTGAAAAAGAAGTACTATCAGAAGCTTATCAATTACTCAGGGCGAACATGGCGCGATCCACCATAACAATTTCAGACTGCGCGCAGTCTCTCTTTGAAAGACCGAACTCTCGTCTATACTCCACAAACTTCCCTGTTTCTCTCCCGTAATGTTTTCCGGGAGACATGCGGTGGTCACTGGCGCATCGAGTGGGATAGGGCGAGCTTTGTGTGAGCGATTATCGCATATAGGATATAGTATCACGATGGTGGCCAGAAATGAAGAACAATTGAGAATTAATTTGGCACATCTTCTGACATCTGATGGCCAGCGCCACAAGTATAGAATAGCTGATCTCGAGGCAATGTGCCATTCGGATTCTATACAAAAACAGTTTAAATCTTATTTGACTGATGCGTCTCTTCTAGTCAATTGTGCCGGAGTGAC
>JAKTWD010000746.1:0-23812 GCA_030581935.1 Metschnikowia corniflorae
AGCCGGTATCTCCCTGATACTCTTCCTCTATTTTCAGAGGCGTAGCGATAAGCTTTTGGAACAGCTTTGAACCTCAATGAGTTTTACACGTTTCAGCTCAGAGATACAGAGCCACTAGTCAAGTCCAGGAAGAAACAGAAAGAACATACCAATGCTTTATATACCCATAAAAATCTCATATTAGTTAGCACTTCAAACACTGAGACTCGCAGTGGCCTAGATCAAAAGTGCTGCAAATCCAAGCACACCGAGGAAACCAGCAAGATTTCTGGCCGCATGGTTTTGGAAAAGAGTGACAGCCGGAGGAGTGCTCGAACCCGATACAGAAGACAGGCCCTGTACTTCACTAACGCCTGCAAGAGGAGCTGCAGTAGGAACCTCGGTCGGACTAATGACATTGTTCACTGGCGTTGATGGAGCTGTCTTGGTGGATTCTCCTGATGAAAAGCCATTGAAGAGGGCTGCTTCGGGACTGTGGACCACAAACGCTCCAGGAACAACAAGAGTGGTAGGCTGCGAGACTGTGAGAAGAGTGGCAACGCAACTGGTGCCCGCGCAAGTAGTCACTGTGAGTACAGTGGGCTCAAAGATAACTGTACTGAGCTCTGTCACTGTCGACTCGGTTATGGCAATTGTGTTTTCAGTCTTTGTGCTGGTATTGACTTCCTCTTGTGTCACAGTCACAGTCAATGGCACAACTAAGTGGCCTGAAAGGGTGACAGTGGTGGCACTAGTGACGGTGATCAATATTGGCGCGCATATTTGGTTGACACATGTGGTGATCGTCAAGGTACTCAGGTGCGCAACAAAAGATTCGAGTTCTGTGACGGTGGTCTCCACAACTGTCACGAAAAATAACCCAGCTTCCGGAATAGTTTCAGTGAAATCTACCGTCTCGGTGATAGTGGTGGCGACGACTACCGTGCCGGGAATAGTGAGGGTTGTCGCTTCAGTCACAGTGACGGGCGAGGGGGCACATTTCCCTGTGGTACAGGTGGTAACAATGAGGACAGTTGCTGTCGAAACAAAAGTAGTAAAGTCAGTTACTGTAGCCTCGGTTACCGCTATTGCAAAAGCACCCGCTTCTCCAGCAGTTGCAGTCAAAGTAACCACCTCGATTACAGTTACAGGGATGATGCATGTGCCAAGGATAGTGATCGTCGTGGCCTCAGTGACAGTGACAGCTGTAAGCGTCTGCACGTGATGAATCAAGCGAGTTACCGTGAGCACAGTCGGCGAAGGACACACGGTGACGAAGTCCGTGACGGTAGACTGGACTAACCTTGTAACAGTGCTCAACACTGCAAAGTGATCAGTGTGGTGATCAGTGTGATGATCATGGTATGTGTGGAGCGCGACTTCAGGAGTGGTAGTTGCCGCTTCGGTGAATGTGCGCACAACAATACATGTCTCCCATATAGTGATTGTGGTGGCTCTGGTGACGGTACGTACCGCCGGCGCACAATTTCCATGCACGCATCTCGTGTAGGTGAAAACAGTGGGCTCAGGACAAAAAGTCACAAGCTCGGTGACTGTGTATTCTGAGGTCCTAGTGACCGGCGGGGGGAAGTGATGAAGAACCACTGAGGCACTTTCAGTGGTCTGAATAAGACACTCTTCAGTTATAATGACAGTCGAGGGCTGAGTGACAGTGATGGTGGTGGGGGCGCACCTGTGGTGTTTACAGGTCGTGATGGTGAGCAAAGTCGAGCCGGGGCAGAAAGTCGTAAAGCCGGTCACAGTAATTGGAGGCTGAGTAACGATCGAGGTTTCTGTCTCTGAAATAGTGACGAGCTGGTTCAGGGGTGTAGTTTCGGACACGGATTCGCTTGGCGGTTCAATCTCGGTCCCGTTGATTTGATGAAGTCCTATTTCACCACCACCACTACTGCTGCTGCTATTGCTCCACGAGGTGAAGAAGGCCAACGCCGTCCCCGAAAATAAAGCGAGCGTAAAGAATTTCATGGGGGAAGGCAACGAGCGAGCGTTAAGATTTCGAGGTCAGGGGCAGAGAAAACGGGGGAGTAGCCCTTTTTTATAATTTGGGCGGAAGCCATGTTCCTAATTTACAGCCACTTTTTGATCACGGGAGCTAGGGGCAAGCATGTGTTTGCAGCCATGCGCTTTCTGCGTCAGGCACGAGCCGCCCCGCCTTTAGGCATGTGCCTTATGTGTCGGTGTCGGGGCTTAGGACGCCCCTGATTCACCGATGATGATGAAAGTGTCATGAAAAAGACCCGATGCGGGCAGCGACTGTCCCTTGGTGGCTGATGATGCCGGCCATGCGCCGTAATCAGATGATGCATGTGCATCGAAGGGTCTGGCCCCTTCTGATTCAGATCAGTAAAGGTTAGCCCCTAAAGTGAAGTTATTGGCGTCTTTTTGAATGAATGACCACCCCTGATCAACTGGAACTGGCGGCTATTGTATAAAAAAATGGTCCTTCACTTTTTGGGGGTATCTATGATGGTCCAGATTCATCAAAAGATATCGCAAGCCATCCGAATTCACTCATATAGACAATATCCCAAGTATATTGAAAAAGAGATTTTCTCGTGTGATGATGTGTGGGACCCCATGTTCATCCCAATGAGCTATTCCTAAGCCGCCTTCACAGAACCACACGCGCAACGAGCTCCGATTATACGTTCAAATTAGGGATTCACTCTCAATTATCGAGCGATAACTAAACCTCGGAGAACTTATGAAATCAATAAACCAAGGATTCTAATGAAGTATCGACCCGTGTCACTGGCATCAAATCGTGTTTGGCTTGTGAAGCGAAGTGGCTGTCATTCTGAGAGGCGCCGCGCGTCGATGGGCGTGTGGGGCGGGCATGGTGCATGCACTGCATGGCCTAGTTGAGGAACAGCACTTGAATCAGATTGAGGCTTAGTGAGCTGAACTGACCGAAAGCGACGGAGTTTCATCATTAAATTTGAATTTACGGCATTGTGCATTTTCGTCTCGCCAATTCAAGCCTAATCTCCTGGCCTTTGTCTCTGCCTTTGTCTCTGTGATCAAGGACGGAAAAGGCATTAATATGATAGAGTTACCAGATAACCGCACTTGAGAAGATAAAGGCGGAATGTTCGTATCTCAAGTGTCAGGCGGAGTGCTGCTTCTCAAACCTCGGATCAAGTCTTTGGACATCTTTCGCCGAGACGTTACCACTTACCCCTGGGTCACAACTACGCATTCCATGTACACAAGAAACACGCGTATGCAAAGAGTGTCCCCGTGTGCGATAAGACAGACCCGAATTGGGTGTTGAGCATACAATGGTGTATTATATGATTGCACATTATGATCCGAGGCGTGTTATTTCTGGTGGCCCACATACTGATGTGAAGCTGCTTATCATCATTATCAGCATATTCCTACATATTGATTCAGATGATGGAATTAGTTTTTGGATGAAACAAATGGCCGTGAATTAAGTGGCGGGGGGAATGATGAAAGCTTATTCCAGCTGACTGCTTTCCCTTTATAAGCACTTCTTTCTTTTGGTGGACATAATTTGTAATCAAAGTGCATAGCGACTTTGAATGCAGATTCTGATATGACTCCTCCGAGCATATTTTGGGATTTCACGAAATGTCAGCTCATTTTGAAAACCTCATCAAATCATGGATCTCGACACGAAGCCGCCGCTCAGAATCAGAACTATGTCGCATCCTTTTCCGCAAATTGACCATGTTACATGAGGTTGACCACGGCCAATTAAGTGCAAGCTCCATTGTTTTTGTCTTGTACACCAATTTCACAGCAAACATGCTGGGATCCTACAAATTACACATTGTGTTAGGACATGGTCGAAATGGAATAAGCTTTTCAGATCGTATTGGGGGTCATCCTACATAATGTACTGACGGCACTAGCCATCACTGACTTATCTTCTAAAAAGACCAATTGAAAACAAAATATGCCGAATTGAGAAAAAATTGAGGCAATGCTGAGATTCGGAATCTGATTTGCTGCGCTCGAGCCCTCGAGTCCTATTCGGGCCTATTTCGCAAATACCACAACCATGCGACTTTCTGAGATCAATCAGCGTATCTCGGCCTCATGAGAAAATAACTCAAATATTCTACCCCACCCTAAGTCTTGCAAATTCCATGTATTTTATGTGAAGAGTTTGAGGCCAAGGAGTCAAGAACTTCCCAATAGTTAACAGTTCCACTTGGAAAGAGCCCCTATCTCTCTAGCACATTCCTGGTCTCTTCAGTGCTCAAGATCAACGAAATCTCACCACTCACTGGATCATAAGATGCTAGCTTTTCTCTCTCATTATGGGGTCCCCTTACCACTAAGTCGACTGATTCCGAGCCATCTACAATGGGACCGGTGCTTTGCAAAAATATATAGGCTTTGAGATTCTCCTCGGGCCACAAAGACTTTGTCAATACCACGCCTATGAGCAAAACTATGGGAAATAACACAAGGGCTCAAATTTCTCGGGTCGAATTACGACAGCGATAATGCCTCTTTTAAAGAATATGTGAACTACCTACGAATGGTTTTGATTGGGGCTCAAAATTCTGAACGTGCGCATGCAGCGCTCTCGATACCATTGTGTATGCTAACCAAACAAAAAACACGCAATGAGGTCTTGCTGAATTACAAGGGTGAATGATCTTTTTAGTCAGCCACAGTTTTTGAAACTCTCAAATGATTCTGGAGAGTCATTTTAATCAGAAGGGGATTAAGGAACGATGAGGCATGCGGATACAAAAATAGATGTCATCGCTTTGATTATGTTTTGAGAAAACGAGTGCGTGAGAGCTGTTTCAATCCGACCTGGAGAACTATCAGTGCACCACAAGATACCCCCATTCTGCTTAGGGAATCACAGTGACTTGATGATATTTTGTCACTTTTTTTTTTAAGAATTAATTGTATTGTAGGGGGCTCCCACCTGAAGCTACAAAATCTACACTGCCAGTTCCCTAGTAATCAGCCAGAAGGTCCTAATTTGTCGTCGATTTCTCAAAAAAAGAGATGCTAAGAGCATTTTCATAATTAATTCCAAAGGCAAAACACTGTGTTTTGTCAAAATTGACTCTCTGGTGATGCAAATGAGCACCGGAATTCATTTCTTTTTTGGAGCATCATCTGGAGTATCTACTGCATATAATCCAAGATATGCTAGGATACGTCCGTATAGCAAACTCTCGGTGCGACAAAGCATACTAGCGGGCACGTGGTCTAGTGGTATGATTCTCCCTTAGGGTGGGGGCGGTCCTGGGTTCGATTCCCAGCTTGCCCCAGCTAGTTTTTTGCAACCAACTTTGTTGGCCTTTTTAATTATCAAATAGGCGAGATGTCAGTCGAGTTGGCAAAAATGTCTCTGAAATTCTGTAGTTAAAAACATCGATACATGAGCTACGTGTCGCTGCTGTGGTTTCACGAATTCTAAGATAAATGTCATTTTTCCCATCTTTCCCAAAGAACACCCTCGAAGACCAATTCCCGATCAATTAACTTTTATTTCCCAATTAACACAGACAGTTGCGGCGTTTGAAAAATTGGGAGGACTGCATTGTGAATTTTTTTTTTTTTGAAGAAACAGATATGTATTGAAGGATGCCGCTTACCTTAGCCGTGGGCGAAAACTATATATTCTATAGAAAACCTTAACACACTTGATTTTCCAGATGTGTACCGCACATCCTGTTTTTGGTGTCGCCCGGGTTTCGAACCGGGGTCTTAGGCGCAATAGGGTAACACCTTGACCGCTGCACCACACGAGTCAGTGATGTTTCTTTAAAATAAAAAAAAAGCATACAAGGGTGAATATAGAAGTCATTATTTGTACAGGATGGAGAAAAAACACTTCAAATAAAAACCATTCGAACTTATAAAGGCGATTCTAAAACTTTTCCAGCGTCGTTTGAATCGAACCAAAGGATAAGTCTCGAAAAAATGCCGAGGTATCACTGGATCAAGAGAAATCAATCGAAGATTTGAAACTGCTTGATTGACGGACCTTTTTTTTTTTTTTTCAAAGAAACAGATATGTATTGAAGGATGCCGCTTACCTTAGCCGTGGGCGAAAACTATATAATCTATAGAAAACCTTAACACAATTGATTTTCCAGATGTGTACCGCACATCCAGTTTTTTTGTGTTGTCGTAATATAAATAAAAAAATCTCAAATACACAAGAAAAGCGTAGTAATTTATAATGCTCCAAATTAAACAACACTGATTAATGTGCATGTAACCTTGCTTCATTTTCACGAATGGTAATTTGTTAATATTTCCAATCCACTTATTCAAGACTGATCCCAAGTATCGAGGTCTTCCGTCCATAAAATAACTGACGATAAGGTGAAAAATCAAGACACTACGAATCTGATTTGAGTCCCGATGGCTTTATTTTGAAGTCACTGACCCTAATATGGAGAAGCCCCTCTATGGCCTCTGCGGTTTGCGATATTGGACTTCAGAGCGCTTCACTCATACAATTTCGGTTCTTATATTGCTCAACATGATATTCCAAGGTCAGCTCCAAGATTCAAATGTCATCTTTGTATGCAAAGGACATACCCGGAAGAGGTGCAGAATCACAATTATAACGAATGGTTTTCTCTGATTCGAAATAGCGTGTTATAGTTCCTGTAGGGAGAATGTGAGCCCATATGAAAGTTTGCGATTTACTATCAACATTTTATGGAAGACATCGAGGCTTCGTTTGCGCTGAATGTGTAGCGAACGAAACCCGAGTACTTGAATAGTAGCCCGGCATGCTTATTTGTACTGCTGAAAAATGAATACAAATGGAAGGCACACGAACAAAGCATTTAGGCAACCGGTGGCCACATAGATACGATCTTGGCCAAGTCAATCTTGTGTTATACCACGTTACCCATTCTTAGATAGTGTACACCCCCGAATTCGCCCAAAATGTCCAAAACCTCACATAAGCAAAAGTCACCGGATGGCAAATTATCTTTCTGTATCCAAACGAGCTTGTAGATATACATCAAAAGGTAATTAACGACGCACGTCAAGCTCATTGAGACCTGTCACAAAGATACATCACATGAACAGAGTACTGACACAGGAGCAAGTTCTTCCATATCATATTGAATGTTTTCCAGATTCAATAATGTGTCTTTATGGCACGACACCTTCCATGATACAATGAATACATAACGAGCAATGAATGCAATCCGTTGGATGATACTTCCAGTAGACTACGGCTTCTCATTTTGTCATGGACTCTTTGCATTTGTTGGTGTTTGATGGGTCTGAATCAGCTTCCGGCTGAAAGCGTCTTTCGAACTAATTCTCAAATTTTTCTTTCCTACAGTGGGCATGTTATCATAGTTATGCTACCTGTAACATTAAAAACCGGTAACATCATTGGGAAGACGCGACAAGCATTCGCTACCAATCAGAGCTCAGTAGGTGGTGAGCTCAGTAGGTGGTGACATTGTATTGAGGCATTTGCCAATGTATTTAAGTCTCAAGAGACTTGTCAGATCGGATTGTCTCCCACTTACCAATTTAAACATTGACAATATATCACCGTAGCTACTCGCACAATGATTTTAGCGGTTCTACATCTATAGAGAAACGCAAAGTACCGCGACTGATCATTAGTCACTTCAATCTATTAGACGTCAGCATGATGACTTCGCGCTTCTTTGCGCCTAACACAACCCGCAATTGTAAATCTGAATCTGTCGGCAAGGATCAATTCTGGCGTGCGTAATCTGCCAGGCCCATGTCGGTTACACCATAGTCGTCCCAAACAGATTCGAATAATTCGAGTGGGGAACTTGTCTCAATAATTGAAAAGTGAAATCGGAACGTTCGCGTCGAGACCAGATGCTTAGAAATCCTAGGATATCACTATTATGGACAAACAAATGCGCCCAAGTCTCAATCCCATTTGCTAGGATAGCGTAGCTCAGTGAAGCGCGTAATGGCGCGTTTACGCGCGTAGGGAGAAATTATCGACGTAATTTGAAAAGTCCACGAAAAGAGGTGCGTAATGCGTAATGCGTAATGCGTACCACGCGGGTACTTCCGTAATGGCCGATTTTGAATCTACTCAATTTTAACAAACCAGTCTATGCTAACAGTCATAGTTCAGGGTCCATGACAACAACGTCGGCGGAGAGATTCTGTCTGGTCTCTTTATCTCCTTGACTCTGCTGCCCTCCGACCTCCAAAGGCAACCTTAGCATCTCGTAGGCATCATTCATCTCGTCAGGCCCTCTCTCACTCGACTCTGATATCGCCAAAATCTTGATAGCAGTAGGAGAAAATTCGTTTTTTCTTTGAAAAAATTGTCGCCAACCTGAGAAAAGAGCCAAACCTACAGAGAGAATCATTCAAGAAGACTTCATCAATGTAAAAATGAGAGGCCCCATACCTCTATCAATGAAAGGTAGTAAGTTTCGAGAGCTATCCCTAGCTAGATTCTGTCGATCAGCGGGTTTGTCAGCCGATCACGAGAATTGCCATCTGCTCACTGGATTCGTTATTGTTGTCATTCATGAGCTGCGTTTGCCTTCCGATTGCTCGACCATGCACTCTGCAAGGCGCTAAGGCACATGTGAGCTGGGTAATACAGGTATTTATCCATTTGTCTAGATGTGCTCGTTTCTGTCAGACGGACTTCGAGGAAGGCTATATGCACTTTTCCCTCGAAAGTTTGTCTGGTCTTAGTTTCTGCTACTTGATTCATATGAAATCATTCTTCAGCATACAGTGTGTTCTCTATCCCGCGTTTAACAGTGTGGTTTTCAATGAAATACAATAAGTGTAATAATCGATTCTGTAGTATGAGTTCTCGAAGAAACTCTGAGAAAAATCAGCAAAACAGGAACGTTTGATTTCAAATGAGCCATACTTACGTATAATCGCTGTGCATACGAAGCTCTCAGCTTCCATGCCTTTTTATCAAATAATATTGCCCAGATAAGCGAGGCCAATCTCGTCGAGGCATGTCTTATAAAAGCATACTTGACATACTCAATTTAGAAAATTTGAAAATTATCAGAATTCACCATTGCCTCCATGTCGACGTCAGAATCAATTCTGGCACCATCGAATCTACGTATGATTCGTTTCAGAACTAAATTGTCATACTGAATTCCTTCGCCGGTTACATTCCTCTGTCTTTGGTCACTTTCAGTGACTTCCCGTAATGTGATGGGTATTTTTGAAGATCAAAGAAATATGAATACACTAGCTGTTTATAGTCTTTACAGGATTTTGAATAGCTTTTAGGAAGTAGATTTTCAACCAATGGAAAACGAATACTTTGGAAACTTGTTGCAATAGCGAATTAAATTCTTCACATTTCACATTGAACGATCTACAATCCAAACTTCAAAAAAGTGAATCTTCTCTATCTGCAACCATGCCCTGCCACGCCTCTATCAAAACCCCAGTGTCATATATTACGCCTCACCGGATCCACAGATAACCCCGGACCCCTATTTTCCCTCAAGGTGCTCCCGAATCGCCCGCAAAACGTCGCTCTTCATCTTGTATCCGTGGACTTGTGCATCAGGAAACGCCCCGCTGGCCAAGTCGGCCTTGTACTGAGCCAATGCCAAGTGAGCATCCTGGGCAAAGTTCATATATTTCTTCACAAACTTGGCCGGAGCGTTTTCGTTCATCCCCAACATGTCTGCCATAACCAAAACCTGGCCAGACACGTGGGGCCCGGCGCCGATTCCAATGACTGGAACCGACACCAGCTGGGTGACCATCTCGGCGAATTTGGTCGGCACACATTCGAGCAAAAGCGCAAAAACGCCGGCTTTCTCCAACTCCCAACAGTCTTGGAGGATCTGCTGCGCGCTTTCCAAGGTGTTGCCCTGCAACTTGTACCCCCCAGTCGTATGGTGTTTTTGGGGAGCAAGCCCCACGTGACCCATGACCGGCACGCCGCTATTGACGATTTTGTTGATCGTGGGCGCCTGCGCGGCGCCGGCCTCGATCTTGACCGCCTGTGCCCGGGCCTCCTTCACCAAGAAAATGGCGGTCTTGATGGCCTCGGCATCGGAACTTTCGAATGTGCCGAAGGGCACGTCCGCCACGAGCAACAGCCGGCGATTGCCGCGAGCAACCGCGCGCACGTGATACGCCATCTCGTTTAGCGAGATCTCGTTCGTATCGTCGTACCCGAGCGCCACCATCGCGAGCGAGTCCCCGATAAGGGTGATGTCGATGTCGGCCTTTTCTGTGATTTGCGCCGTGAGAAAGTCCCATGCCGTGACCACCGAGATCGGTGTTTTTTGGCGATATAGTTCGTTGATGTGCGAGAGTGTTTTGCGGGGCTGCTGAGAGTACGCCGACCGCGCTGGCGGCCGCGTGCCAAAGCGTCGTATCGCCAGCCGGAACATGACTTGTTTTGGTATGGTTTGTAATGTTTTTTCTTGAAAAAACCGCCGCGTGTGGAGCGTCGGAGGGTACTTTTCACCTCTCCGGTGGATCGGTCGATGCGAGCGGGCGACGAGGGGTTGTATGCAGGCACGATGAGTTTTCGAGGAGTGTTGGTTCGACAAAATCCTGGGGTTGCCAGTTGCTGAGAAGGTTTGGGCCTGTCAGAGCATTGCTCTTTGGGAATGAGTTGTTTTTGGTGTGGTACCAAATGCGTGGGATAATAGCTGTACCATGCCATCTCACAGCAGTACAATATTTCACTATATTGGAGGTGTAGCGCATGTGTCTTGTGTGCACACCTGACTGTGGAAAGTCAGTGGTGTGGTCTCGACTAGGTTGCTATATGCGCTGATTGTTTCTCTCTGTTTAAGTCTATTTCAATTTCCTGGTCTCCTGAAATAGGTTTGACCCTGAGCGAGGCACGAGCTGGAACTCGGGCAAGGAACCGGGCACACACCGGATCAGAGGCGGATCTCCATTGTCCGTGTCTGCTCATCGTCCGTGTGAATCCTCACTATTCCATGTGGGGTAGACATTCCTATTGCAGGTAAACCTCTATATAAAAATGTTTCTTCGGCGCCATAATGCTAGGACTACTATCGAGAGCAGTGTTGCGCGTTACGCCAAAATTACGCCAAAATTACGATTTCGAAATTCGAGATCAGCGTAATACCACCATTTTTCAAATTACGTTTTTTAGTCGTACGCCAAATGTAACAGAAGACCTCGATAAAACGACACCCAATTGGTACACATATCCGTAGACGACATAGATATCTCTGTAGGTGGCGAATAACCACCTTGGTAGGTCATCCAAATCAAAAAGAATTGTAGGCGATATGCCTTGATTGATGACATACTCCGCAATATACTAAGAACAAAGAGGTCTCATATAAGGAGTGACCAAAGGGGCAATACGCTGGCATTTTTCTTTAAGATCATGACAGCACCTCGCCCACAATGTTCTTATTTTTGTAGAGAGTTCGAAACAGTGGTCTTCATCATACCCAGTCGATTCAATGTATCCCATCGAAGGATTTATATCATCTAGTGTTTTGGAGCCATCGCAATCACCATCGTAATCGTTAATCGTGATTTTTCCGTAATTTTTTTTTTTTTCCAAACAACACCGTAATGTTTTCGTATATTGTTCATAATCTTACCGCAACAAGTTCAAATTTAAAACATGGAAACACGCTACCGAAAATTGCCATAACATGAATATTGCGGTACCATAATCTTCATTAGATCGCAAACAAATTCCGAGATCTCCGAATTAGACTACATGATTGAAATACTGGGAAGAGAGATACCCGGACAGAAAAAGACGGTGAGAACAGCGACTAAAACAATCACGAAAACGACTCCACAATCCACTCAAGTATCTAACCTTCCTTTTATAACACACAAGAAGGGGTTCGCTCACCTAGACTTGGTCACGAAGGCGAAAGCGACAATCATTACTTTTAAAAAAAAAAATGTTTACTTGGGTCAGATTGGCTGATGAAGTTTGTTCCAATGAGCCAATCATGAATGTAGTCAGAAATAACTTGGTCCGGAACAAAATGATTGGAGCCCGCAATGGATATCTTGCATCGATACATCGTCTTGTACCGAGATAATTGCATTGTCTGGGTACCTTCTCAAAAGATCTTCCTCATCTATTGAGGTATATTGTTACGAAAAAGCAAGAGACCGAAATGTCACTCAATTTTCTCGCTTGAAGTCGAGACTGGACTATATCTCGAATTGTATGGCGAGAATCAAAGCAGATCTTGCAACCTTTTTCTGGACATACCTTGAAAGAGTGGGCGGTTTTGTGGCATAATCTCGGCATGACCACAAAGATGCACTTGAGTGAGATGCTTGCTCCGACAAATACCTCATTAACCAACCTACGCAACCTCAATTGGTTTTTGAAGGTTGTACGAAAAGTTTACCTACGCTGGATTCGGGAGCACCAAGGCGGTGCTCACTTTTACCCCCTCCTGGCGAGACAAGTGTCTCGGGCCTTGAGGCGGGTCACTCAGGTAGGTCGATGACGGCATTTTTCTCTTGGTAGTTTCTATCTTGAATGCATCGAGCTTCAATTGATTTTGGTGAGAAAATCGAGGTCCTTGAATTTCTGTTGAGTAGTATTTTCGGTTTCTTCTCTTTGACGATCAGAGAAGGAACCCAGTCATTAATGAAGCGATTTTCTAAAAATTTTTTTGAGGTTTTGGTGCTTCTTTTAGTGTTTTGGGCCCAAGTTGACGATCCTCGTTGTGACATGAACGATGAGACGACACCACGCTCAATGACTTGGGCGGAAAGATGTACAAAAAGAATGCTTTCTTCAAAAGGAGAGCACTACTACACTTGCAGTGGACCTTTTCGTCGAATGAACAGTTATACCTAGAAGCGTGGCGGAAACTAGTTCAGGGAGATAGCAAACAGAAGATACTTCCATTCAAACAGTCTTTCATTCGTAGGAAAGATGATATTAGAGTCAGGCTTCCTAATGGAGAGCAACTCCTAATCATCAATTTCTACCTTCCTTCTAAGGATAAGGCACTACAAGCTAAAATGGGACAGTGATTAGCTAAATTACTCTTATATGTGGGCATCTCTCCACTTAACACTTTGAAAGGTGTTGATATTATGGATTTATGTATTTACTTACTTCGATTCTTTGTTAGTAAAGATCTAAGCGAAACGTATCTTGTTTTTGTCAAATTGAGTGCTGTGTGAAGAAATGAGCTGATTCGTGCCCAAATAGAGCTGCTCGAAAATAGCGAATCTATCCGATCACTAGAATGCATGTACTCAATTGATCTCGACAACTTCACCAGAGTCGACTTCCGTCCCATCATCATCATTGTCCTTGATCTCTCTCGCGACCTGGTCGCATAACTCCACGTCATCTTCAGTGTTCTCATCATCAGATTTCACACCCAGATCAAAGTCATCTGGCCTTCTTTTCGTCACCTTGTCGTTGGCCACTGCTATCATCTTGGTCGTGGCTGGGAAACACTTATTTCTCTTCTTTGTGATCATATCGCCGCGTTTTGAAAAAAAGGATTCTGCCGGCGCTGCCATAGCTGGAATAGCCATAATGTCTTTTGTAAGCTGATAAAGTTTAGGAAATTGTCTCTTCCTGCTGCGATAATAATTGACGATACCGAAGTTTCCAGTTTTTTCAGAAAGGTATGCCGCGAATTCGTTTCCTTCGACCCCAGACCCTTCATGGTCACTAAGATAAGGAAATTGATCCTGCCTGGCCGGTTGTCACTTCATGAGCCGTGTTCGACAGTTACCTCATTTTGCAATCTATGTGCTCCATAGTACTTTTCGTAAAGTTTGAACAAATCTTCCAAGTTTTTCCTGATGCAACTTACCAAGACACGCGGGAACGATTCTCTGGTCTCAAAATATCTGAGTTTGCACTTTGGATCAAGAGCGGTGGCGATATAAAGGATAGCTCTGTCACCAAGATTTGAAAGCAGGCGAACTCAGCTGTTTCGATTCATTGGAGTTGAATTCAGCTTGTGAACAAGACTCATCCGAAGAGATATCCGTCATCGTAATTGAGCACGCAGAATGGTAAAAGTGGGCTTGAGCGAAGGCGGCGTGTATGAGGCGAATTGTTCTCGTTTCTTTTTGTTTTTCAATCAGCAAGCGCGGAGCATTCGACTATCACAAAAATGACGGCCGTGAACACGTGCATGTTATATGCTTCTGCTTAGGGCCTTGACCCAGTATCTGAACAAGATGTGCGCCTTACTACCTTGGAAAAGCCGTGAAAAGCGTAAAAAGCAGTGGGCAGCAGGGAAGTGAGGCGGCGGCGAAAAGGAAGGAAGATCCCCGGAAAAGATGTTGCGTATGGCCCGGATGACAGAGAAGGCCCGTTCGTCGGACTTAATTACTAGAATGCAGGGAATTTGATGAGAAGTGGTTAGAAGTCACTAGAGTCGCATGAGATTAATTCCACCTATTATGGAACGCACTTTTAATGATGTTTTTGAAATGTTTTCAGAACGGATAGATTGTGTGGCTTTGTGTATCTGGAGTCTGAAAACTTTCATCTCCTGATTCAGAGGCGGACAAGTTTGTAGTGTTATGATTAGTGAAGACATTAGTCTGGGGCGCAAAACTTGCAAGCAGTGTGGTATCCTTACAATGCTTTTGTCAAGTTTGTGGAATTCCACCAAAGCTCAATTTTCAAGATTTTCTAAGGACGTCGTCTAGCTGCAGAGAATTTATGATCCACACATTATGATGAGACCATAGGTAGCTCTGACAAAAGCGTGAAGAATCGTAAAAAGAATTGTATCACGATGATTTACGATTTACGAAATGGGGAGTCATCGTAATCGTAAGTCGCAATAATTTGAAGCGTAAACGCGTAAGTCTCATTATGACTTACGCAAAATTACGCCAGCGCGCAACACTGCTACCAAGCCACTTTCGCAGCAAATTAGCAGCAAATCAGCAGCAAATCAGCAGAATCAGCAGCAAATTCGCAGCAAATTCGCAACCCAATTCGCAGCTCCGCACCTTCCAACCCACGTATATAAAATCATGGCATTCCCCCAAAGGAGTAATTCCGGATGATCCGCAGAGTCCAGCTCCTTGCCAGACACTTCCAAAGCACAATCTCCAGAATGTCCGCCGACTCCACCTTGCTCATGAACCATACGTGCCTTCGTATCAAGGACCCCAAGGTAAGCTTGCCCTTCTATGAGAAAAACTTTGGCATGGAATTGCTCACGCATTTCATCATGGACGGCTTCACGCTCTACATGATGGGGTACAAAAGCACGGCCAACAAGCACAAAAACTGGGCGGCCCGTTCGGGCGTTCTCGAGTTGTGCCATAATCACGGTGTCGAGAACGACGCCAACTATAGATTGAACAACGGAAACGGCGAGAAGTTCCGTGGTTTTGGCCACACGTGTATTACCGTAGACAACATTGTTGAGAGCGAGAAGCAGTTGCTTGAGAACGGGGTTGAGTTTAAGAAAAAGTTGAGCGACGGCAGACAGAGCAACATAGCGTTCGTGTTGGACCCAGATGGATACTGGATCGAGTTGGTCGAGCACAAGCAGGGCTTCAAGGAGGCCTCTACCGACAAGGCGACGTACAAGTTCAACCACACGATGGTGCGCGTGAAAGATCCCGAGAAATCGTTGTTTTTCTACCGAAACGTATTGGGCATGAAGTTGTTGTCGAAGAAGGACTTTGCCGACGCCAAGTTTTCGTTGTATTTCTTGGGCTACGACCACGACCCCGCTTTCAAAGAGGGCTCCATTGACCACCTCGACCAATTGGGCCGCGAGGGCGTCGTCGAACTCACGCACAACTGGGGAACCGAGTCCGACGACTCGTTTGAGGGCTACCACAACGGAAACCTGACCGAAAACGGGGCTCTTCAAGGATACGGCCACATTTGTGTGACCAGCGAAAACCCCGAAAAGTTGTGCAAGCGGATCGAGGAGGAGTTTGGGGACAAGGTGGACTGGTCCGTGAAGTGGAACCAGGGCAAGATGAAGAACTTGGCTTTTGTCAGAGACCCCGATGGATACTCGGTCGAGATTCTCCAGCACGAGGCTTTCAACGACTGGGTGGACGGAAGGCCCCCTCAATAGAGAAGATGGTTTATGTGTTGTAAAAGTACAGTACCACCCTTCAAGTTGCGGTGCTCACAAGCAGGGTTGTGTCGCACAGGCAATGTACGACGAGATTTCGTACGACGAGGTTTTCATAAGACGAGGTTTCGTACGACGAGGTTTTTGTACCTACGATGAATTTTCGATCGTACATGTACAGGATGGGACGATACAAATAGGGGGGTTGGTACAGAAGCACGACGCGTGTCCGATTTTTGTCGTACATTTCTAGCATATTTCTTTCACGATCTTTCCGAGTATACACTTATACCGTAAGGAGCACATATCACTTACCTCGAACCCTTTTGTCAATATCTCGCAAATCAACACCAAAAGATTCATTCACAGGCTACTTAAAATTAGTCTGAAAGTAAAATAACCTTTTCGATACTGGATCCGAGGCTCTCACTCGAGCAGACAATGTCGGGCATTTCCCATCCAGCCCGGCGTCAATATCTTCTTCAAACTCCCCGTCAAACTCCCCGTCAAAAGCCTAGTTTATTGTTGTGATCCCCCCGGCTTCGAGGAATGCTCTCATCTGTACTGTTTGGGCAGTACCCGATTCTGGGCTTTGTAAGAACATCGCCCATCTGGAAAATAGAGCTTCAGAGGGTGCGGACATGGCCAAAACATCTCGAAATGAAAATTCTTGTCCATATGAGAAGAATTCTCGACAAGGATCCCACAAAGAATACTACCAATCTAGGTGTCGTGAGCTGAGCAGATTTCTTGTTTGATCGCCCAGGGAGCCTTTAAAAAACCTTGCATGGACCTTTACGTCAATGAGATATTATACAGAAAAGCCTGGATCAGTTACCATTCAACCCTGAGACCAACACCAGAGCAGTTCATGGAGACAGTGATTACAATAGAAGAGAAGCATGGTCCGTTTGCCGTAACGCAGGAGGAGCTAACTGCTATTCGAGGGTCATGTTCAAGCTGTTAAGCGAGTCAAAGCAGTTGAAACTTCCCCCTATCAAACCAATTAAACTCCTACAGATTTTCCCTGAAGCCAGCCGGTCGGGACGATGGAAAAAGGTCTGGAAAAAACTACACAAACATGAATGGTTGGCTAGGAATGATTTCACAGCCCTCTCTCTACTCAATTTCGGCTCATATGTGCCGTTACATTTTACGAGTACGGAAATACTGCAGTTTCGCTGCCACTTATGCCACCCGAGTGTCGAGCCAGTCAATTGAGACACCTCTACAACGAGTGTGGGACCACCAAATACTGGTGGCACGCAATCGGTTTCACAAAACCAATGCATTTACGAGAGGCGCTGGCTCCACAGTTACGTACGAAAATTTGAAAAGCCTTAACTGGTTTGTTAAAGTCATTTAGCGGGTCTATTCGGTTCGGTTCAGGGAAAAAAGGACGGCGTGGTTCTTGTTCCCTTACTGGATAGACTCTTATTCAAGCACTTCATCGGATTATTCCGATGGGTCGATGACATTTGAACAAATCAAGCAAGATGAATGAGAAGTTGATCATATTCTGGGCAGGGGTTTTTTGACAGAAGTTCTGAGTGAGATCCCTGGGTGGGCGTTCACACCTGAAATATGGTTACGACAAATTATGGTTTTTTCTATAGCTATATATTTTTGTCGGCGGACCTAGTCCAAAGTTTTTTCCGCAATATGATGTTTCTTTGAAAAATATGAGATGCTTGCGCCAATAAATAACACATTCACCAACCTACGCTACCTCAATTGGTTCGTGAAGGTTGTACGAAAAGTATACCTACGCAGGGTTCGGGAGCACCAAGGAGGTGTCCACCTTTTCCACCTCCTGGCGAGACAAGTGTCTCGGGCCTTGAGGCGAGTCACTCAGGCGAGTCGATGACACATAGGTAGCCCCCCTGTAATAGACAAGTTTTGGGCGAGAATTTCCCATGAGTAAGTCCTACTCGAAATTCCTGACTCCATCGGAGGTTTTTCTATAGGATATATAGTTTTGCTGAGAAAAGGCTTTTTATAGATAAGGGCGATACTCTTTGTAAAAGTGTTGGTTCTATACCTTCCAGGGATTATTGTACTCTCTAAGTTGCTAAAGAGCACGACAGTTGTGATTCTGTAGACAAAAGTTTTCCTCATTTAACTGTTCAAAATATTGAAGACTACAATAAAGAAAATAGACACTTTTATGGGTGCGACAATGTTATTGAAGGAGATTCTATATGCGTGACTAAGACGAACATATAG
Organism: Metschnikowia corniflorae; assembly: GCA_030581935.1. Lineage (NCBI taxonomy): Eukaryota > Fungi > Ascomycota > Pichiomycetes > Serinales > Metschnikowiaceae > Metschnikowia > Metschnikowia corniflorae. Next base: position 18,267 of record JAKTWD010000746.1, read on the forward strand.
TGTTTATTTTTTGACTGTTACCACCTTTCTTTTCTTATCTATAAATTTATTATGTACTGATACATCGTTATATTTAGAGACCAAAATGTAGTGGTCGTCTATCTTTGAGATAAAGTTAGAGGGCGTTCTTGCTAAGCTTCTCATAAGTTTGAAAAACTCGGGATTTTCGTATACTCTCACGTTACTTCTCGGTCTATTAGCTGTTTCGGAATTAGGAATTTGTATATACCCTTCTGTAGATACTCTATTTTCAGGAGAATTAAAATTGTAATTGTTATTTATTTGCAAATAAGTAGGTCCTTTACCTTTTACATCCACTTCAGTTGCGTCTCTCAAGGGATTATTTCTTCTAGCCTCTTCAGTAAGTTAAGTGGACTCTTTGGATATTGAATTTTTTTCCGGAATATTCTTATAAAAGGTTTTACCCAAACTATAAGATTAGAGGGAAAGTACACTTAGTATTAGACACTTTTAGTGGGCACAAGGCAGCCGTGAACATATGAGAAGCGACACAAGCACTCCACAACACGGTGGTGCATTTCTTGCCCCCTAACTTGACTTCAAAATTGCAGCCATTGGCCCAAGGTATCATACGTGCTTTCAAGGCTCACTACAAAGAGTTGTGGTTGGAGTTTATTCACGAAGAATCAACTCTTGGTCGAGACCACAGAAAACGATGACATTCCTAGAAGCGATTCATTGGAGTAACTACTCATAGCAGAGCCTCAAAGTGGACACGTTCACCAACTGCTTTCGCAAAGCACACATCATCGGTGAGGATAGTGAAGATTCTTGGCCACATAGAAATAAGGATCATAAATCAGATGAGATTGCAAGTCTCGTCGTTGAAGATAACTTTCAGTACTCAGATGACTCGCTGCAAGACACACTGTTGTTTACCTGGAACAGACATTCTAAAAACGCGTCACGAAAGAATCAAGGAGCTTTTTGCTCGGCTTTATGGCAAAAACATCATTCGTGTTCCGATGTCTGCAGAGGAGCTTGTGAGTCTCCCTGAAGAAAACGTTATAGGCCGGAACTTTGATACCTTTGACGATTTATGGGAGGGTTACATAATGGAGAAAGAGTCAGAGATTGCTCGTAATAGCGAAGAAGACTTCCAATCGCCGCTAAATGAGCGTGCCTGTTTTCTTGAGTTGGTATTGGGTATAAATCTCGTTGTTCAATTTTCGAGAGAGAGGGACTCCAAGTTGAGCATGCAATTACGGTGATCATACCAATGAATAGTGTGATAGCACCGAGAAAAGAACTGAGTATCCTAGTGTCATTATCAGAACATACCACGTGCATCTATTACGTCTACTCACGATTTTGGATAGACAGAACGCAGAAGGAAATGTGTATTTGGATAGCTTATAACAGGCTGATTCGCACCATCCAATACTCTACTGCTGTGACATATACGGTAAAACCTCGATAAAGGGATACATAAAAAAAGCGCACTTATATCCACTTATCGAGGGTGTCCAGATATCGAGGAAATGTTTGGTTTTCTTGATGAAGTGAATTCCTGAAGATGTATAAAATTGTGAAAATTAGTGGTTATATTAGAGAGTTTCGAGACGATCATACCTATGCAGACAAAATATGTATATTATGAAGAGACATCACATTGAGGGTGCTGTGGTTCGGCTGCTGTACGAGCCTCATCTCAGCAAAACTATATATTCTATAGAAAAAACCTCCGATGGAGTCTGGAGTTTGAGTAGAACTTCCTCATGGGATAATCTCGCCCAAAACTTGTTAGCGTAGTACTCTGTGTTTTTTTTTTTTTTTTTTTAAAAGAATCAATTGTATTATAGGGGGCTCCCACCTGGAGCTACAAAATCTATACTTCTATAGAAAAACCTATAACACATCTTGGAAAAGGCACTGAGTAGTGAAAGAGCCCGACTTTCCCAAGCCTTACTCCCTCCTCCTTACCCTCTCCGCTTCTGCAAGTCGTGTCAGTCCGTTCTGACCCGAGCAGAGTTGTTCAAAATGCGCGTAGCGTTGACTAAGCGTAGACTTTCGCGTAGCTACTTTTCTACGCCAACGCTACGCCTACGCCAACCTCCAGCGTAGCTACGCAACTGCGTAGCGTAGCCTTTTTATACCTTGTACACAGGCAGAAAAGTCGGTCAAATTTTTGAGAATTCACTCGATTAAATCCATAAATTGTTCGCCATATTCTAGAGAAAAACGCGTGAGAGATTGTTTGCTTGCTTTGTTGTTGGTAAATCACCTCATGAACCGCTTTTTTTGGTGCATTAGGTGCACTTGTGTATCGCGTTCTCACAGCTAATGAGAATCGTGACGCGCTTGTCTTGTCCGCAAGGAGTGAATTCACGAAAGTTATAAGAGCATGGGTCGAGCCTCCAGTTCCTGTTTGATTTTCAAATTCATATCCTTCCAGTATCCTCGGAAGTTCAGGAGAAATTAGCACCCTGATCCTCTTGCTACTTTCATTCGAGTCTCAGAACTGTTCTGGATTGAAGTTTGAGCACAAGATGACGCAAACATATTGAATTACCAAAGCGCAATACTTTTCCGACAAATTAACCTTGCCGCCACGCCACTGAGCTCATGACATTATAAAGTATCAGATATTCGAGTGGTCGCTTTTGGACAAAATGCCGGCTGACTAAAAGCGTATAGTCATGCAGTGTACCGCGTGCCGCTAAAAGTATTATTCAAGCAGGGACCGGAACTGGACAACTTTGTAAGCGCACTAGGAATCTGTCCATAACTTATCCTTGGAGCGCTTCAAGATAGAAGCTGACAAATCGAGTCCGCCAAATGAGTTTACAAACCTTGGGTCTTCGCTTCTTGGTTCGAATGGTGTCTACAAACGCTCTCAAACTCTTGATGACTTGTTCGTGGGACTGATGCAAATGCCGAGGTATTGCGTCACCTGGGAGAAAAAAATGGACCGGTTTACCTTTCAGTCGACAAAGATGAGTACGAGAGGTTGACGTTGATAATGATCGTGAAAAACGACGTCAAAATCCCCCCGGGCGTTTATCTATTTTATGAGAGACGATGCTCCGAGCATGAGCCGCTCGACATTGAGAAGAACACCCGAGGAAAAATTTTCGAGATAGACTTCAAGATAGACTTCAAGAGAGTGAATGAGGCATTTGACAAAAACACGGGAAAGTTTTCAATCACCACTGACGAGTGGAGGAGTGTTATCAAAACTGATTTCTTAGGAATCGCATTGCACTTCTACAATAATGAAATTGAGCTGGAAAACTACACAATCGTATTCGAAGCAATGAACGAGATTCAGCTACACAGGAGGGGTGCTGTATCAGTTTATGTTGACAATTTTGACGAAATACGGCATTCAGAACCGTATCCTATCCATTACAAGAGACAATGCTGGGCCAAGGAATGCCTTGGTGAGTAAGTACAAGGAAACGTTGGGTGGACTTGGGATTGAATTCGATGGGGACATTCGGTGCGTCGGGCACATCTTGAACTTGTCAACTGAGGCGCTCTTAAATTACACATTTTTCAAGGGCAATGGAACGCAAAAGTTTGGAAGGTCAATGAAAGCCGTTCTTGAAGAAAACCCTCTTTTTCACGACTCTGCTGATCGCATGACACAACTACCTCGAGTCAGACGCTCGATCATTCTTCAGATAAACTACAATCACAAAATGAAGAATACGCTCAAAACTCTAGCTGACGCGAAAACGGCCAGAGGATCTTCGAATACCGGTCCGGAGAAAATGTTGAGAGACAATGACACCCGATGGCTTTCCTTTTACCATTGATCGCTTTATGTATTTTCGTGAAGAAATAATGACCGTCTTGAAGTTGACTTACGGAGACTTGTTCAGCTGATCTCGAAAAATTTCAATTAACCTCCAAAGATTGAAAGTACTTGGAAGCTCTTAGGGATGTCTTGAAGATTTTTCGTGCTCCTACTTTGATACTTCAAGCTTCGTCATATCCCACGATCAATCAAACGATTCCTTTAATTCGTGGAGTCTCACATGAATTGTCTTCTGTGAATGAGAAGGAGATCCTGAGAAATAATCCTCTAATTGAATTCGGTTTGAACGAGGCGAGGAAAAAGCTACTTGAATACTACCCTGTTGATGATGAAAATTGCATGGAAAACAAGCTGCTTTATTTTGCTATTGTTCTCGATCCCCGGTACAAATTGGCTATTTTTGAGAATGTTTCTCAGCCGAAAAAATCAGTGGGATCAAGAATGCTTTCTTTAAAGTCTACAGCGAATACCAAAAAGATGAGAAAGATGCGACAGTCGATGAATGTGCTGGCGGAGGTCACGTAACCCCCGAAGTATCAAATGGCTCTGAGTGGTTTTTTCTCGATGACGATGCAACAGAAGGCAACAATGACGGACTTGAAGCGCATCTCAGGGATCCACGCGAAAGCAAAAGCGTGGATGTCCTTGCCTTTTACAAGATTCATAAAAATCGGTTTCCGGTCATTTCGCGCATGGCGAGAGACTATTTCGCTGCTTCTGCCATGTCAGCGCCTTCGGAAGCAGTCTTTTCCCGAACTGGAAATATCGTTCCAAATAGGGGAGGTAGGCTTCTGTCAAGATCAGGAAGATTTTTAGCAATACTCAAGTCACGAGGGATCATCACGGCTGACGAAATGCCTGCTGAGGATGCGGATAGAGAGGTGGAGCAGGATACAGAATTTCCCGAACTCATCTCTGCACAAACTCAAGTCGAGGAAACGGGGCTAGTGGTCGACTATGACGCCCAAGCCGAGTATGAAAATGAAGTCTGAAAAAGTTGTCGATCTTGATATATAAGCAGCTCTCTGTAGTCAATGCACATTTTGCGTCTTTCTTGATTATTTCCTTTAATTAGAAGCTCGTTTGTATCAGTCAATACTAGTATCTGCATTGATTCATTCGAGACTAGCCTATTCTAATGGAAATACAGCTTGATGTTTTTTTCCAACGCAGAGGCTACGCTACGAAAATGTCTACGTAGCATTTTCTAAACACAACGCTACGCCGCGTAGCTACGTATGCGTAGCGTAGACGTTTTGAACAACTCTGGACCCGAGTATGCTCCAAGAACTTCTTCAACTTACGTCTCAGAAGTGGTTGAAGCACAATGCCCGATTCCGCATCCTTTCTTCTCGAACAATAAACTCGGCGAACAGTCTCCACGTAGCAATTGAGGTTGCGCATATTTTCGTACTCATGGTTCAATGGTGCCAACATCGAATTCAATTTCATGGGCAATGTCATGCCTAACTGATTCCACCAGGATTTCGTGCAGCTGCATTCGCTGTAAAGATGCTTGAGCATACCTGTCAGATCTACCCTTTCAAGGCATAAATGACATTCGAAGCCTGTAACTGGAGTCTTCGTGTCATGAATCGGAACATGAGATCCAAAACTAAAATGATGGAGAGCTTTCAAATCTTTGTGCTGTATCCATTCGTATTTGTGGAGTTGCCTCCAGAATTTTTCCCATCGTCGTTTGTGACGAGCCGGTGGACAAATTTCCAAAAACCTCCCCGGTTGTATTGGTGGAAGTTTCTCT
>JAKTWD010000747.1:0-23761 GCA_030581935.1 Metschnikowia corniflorae
CCAATAACAGTTCATTAAACTTCTGTGACAATCCTGTCACTAAATCCTGTGTGAAATTACTCAAGAAGATAGCTACGTAGCAGCTATAGGCCAGAAGATCAAGGGACGGCTGTGTGCAACATCAATCACCGTGCCCTTTTTCAGCATGATTTTCCGGTTCCTGTTTTGTAAGACATCGCCGTTCATCTTGGATGTGAGCGAGGCCTCGAAGTTGTGCAAGTTCGAGTCGTTGGAATGGATCCCAAACGTGTTATAGGGGGCATCCATGCTCGTCACGTCGAATGAGACTTATCGAGGACTTTGCACGAGGTTTATATTTGTTTGTCCGACGTCCTGTAATAGTTATCTTCGTAGACTTTGTTGTCGTCGACCAAGTGGGCCGCTGACTGCTACTCTGTAGATGAAGGGGAAATGGAAAGGCGGTCATTTTGCGCACTCTTAGCCAATTTTCCCGCTTGTTTTGTGCCTTGTGCGATAAATAAAGCAAATCTTTAGCTCTCAAGTACATCAATTTGCGTGGGCTCATTCTGGGCATCCATCTGGAGAAAGTCTACATCGAGTCCACTTTATTTTCCGTCGTGAATAATGCGCTCCGCATATCGCGCCATGCCTATGTTTCCTCCAAGCTAGTGCCAAAATTAAGCCAGATCAAGATGCCATAAACACCCGATAATACACCTTCAAGCAGCTTATCCTTCTCCAGTCAGCCCCAAAAACACTTCTAAATCGAAAATATGACCAAATAATTGAAAAATTGGAGAAAATCGCCGGGGTGCAAACTGCCCACCTTCGCTGGTGTAAGGGCCTGCAATCTCCGATAAGCTCCATGGCTGCAACGCCGGTGGTTGCAAATCTCAGTGCGCATCTCTGTTGAGCCTATCTGTTCATAAACCCGCGTCAATCTTCCCATATTTCTTTACTATGTCTGATTAGCTGGCGGTCCTGTCACTAAATTCTGTGTGAAATATTTATGGAATGGACTACACAAGATTATGTCGTGTTCGCTGCTCACAAAGACGCTCGAGGAAATGTACAATACAGAAGGGGGTGCCTTGAGGAAGAAGCTTGCTATGAAGGAGGGCCAGTTCGCTCTTACACTTGATGAGTGGACAGCCAGCAACCGAATCAAAGTTTTGGGTATCACATGGCCTTTCTCGATAATTCCTTTGCACTCAAGTATTACGTGGTTGGATTCGAGGTGTTCAAAGTGAAAACCCTAACAGGAGAAGTCTTGTTGGCGTTTGTCCAGGACGTTATCAAAAGTTTTGTTTCGAGAGTCGTATAATATCTATTCGTATTATATCTATTACGAGAGATAATGCCTCGGTACTGAGCGTGCAACTTGACCAATTCAAAACTAGGAACGTCAAAATTGTTGGTAATGTACGTTGCGCCGGCCGCGTATGGAATTTATCCACAAAAATATTTTACATTTCACGATTTTCAAAAAGAATTTCTAGAGCGTTTGTTAAGAGCATTCGGCAAATTGATAAAACGTTTCATTTTTTGAAGGATATTTCAAATCGAATGAAGTCGCTTCCCAATCTCATTCGAAGGCTTATAAAAGGCGTTCGCTCAAAATCGGTTCTTCTGACAACGTTTGAACACCAGAAGATTGCAAGACAAAAAGCAAAAACGCTTAATAAGTCACTTTATGGCTTAAAGCAGGCACCTCAAGTCTGGAATCAGACGATGAACTGGGGTTCTAGCTCTTTATGTTGATGATCTTTTGATTGTTAGCACTAACTTAAAGGAGATGGATATTGCGAAGAAGCGTTTGAGTGAAGCTTTCAAGATGAAAGACCTAGAATTGGCTAGGAAATTCCTCAGTATCAACATTGAGTACTATCCTTCGTGCACAAAGGTTCATCTAGGAGACTATATTGAGTCGCTTTTGGATGATTATGGCTTTGGGGGAATCCGTGTTATCACTACCCCAGCCGCACAGGTAAACTTGGATGATTATCAGAAGGGTAAAGAAGATTTCTGTGATGATTCAGAATATCGTTCCATTGTTGGAAAGTTACTTTACGCCGCTAATACTGTTAGATTTGATATTGGTGTCATTGCCCTGACACTTTCCAGATATCTTATCAATCCAAAGTACAAGCACTTAGAAGCAGCTCAGAGGGTTCTAAGTACTTAAGAGGTACTACAGATTTCGGCATCATGAGCATCGTTGTCGTGACGACCTAGTTGCTTATAGTGATGCTGGCTTTGCCTCAAGCAGTGAACCTGATAGCAAATCTAGGACAGGCGCTGCCATATTTTATGGTGGTTTCCCTATCAGTTGGGAGTCTAAATTACAGACTGTTGTGGCTACCTCTAAAGTCAATGCCGAGTTGATTTCTTTAACGTATACTGCTATTGAAAGCGTTTGGTTGATCAATCTCTTGAACTTGGTTTCTCATATCAGTGTCAGATGTTGTGCGACAGCCTCGGAGCTGTCGGATTGGAGATAGACAGTCCTGAAATGCCTCTACTGCTTTTATCGGAATCAACGTGGAAGCAGCTGACCCAACTTTCCGGTATGAATTTGCTGGTGTACTCGCTCATATTCAAGACTCGATGCAAGCACATAAACCCGCTGTCTTCAAAAGGAAGGAAACACCTCAAAAGCAATGAAACGAAATATTCGTCGAGAAATGCATACATGGAGCCATATCTAGGCATGATATATGATGGTGCATATGAGGAGTCCAGATCAAGCGGAACTCGGTCTCGAAGTGTGGAATTTTCACATGCATCTTTTTCATTGTTGATGCCTCACGGTTTTGAGATTCTTGGTCCCTATTTTTAACTGTCTCACAAATTTTGATTACCTATCACACGGATCAGACTGTCAGAAGTTGCGTGGGATCACCATGGTATGGAAATACACAGTATTTCAACATATTAATCCGTGCCGTTCGATTTGAGATACATTCCTAGGTAAGTTTGCGGGAGCCTCCACAAGCTGAAGACTGAGCGAACATATGTGGCAGAGATGCCAAGGCAATTCAGCGTTCATTACAACAAGAAATCGTGATATGTGATCCGGCCATCAAGAAATGACCTTTAAAGCCGCAAACACCGTTTTAATACCCAATCTCAAGGATCTTCTAACGGTGAATGGATGCGTTAATCCACAATAATTAATTGGCGTCAGTGGCGCCTTTCCAGCCTGGGTTTGAGGATTTCTGCTCATTCCTGGTATAAAATTTTATGGAACAATCTGTTATCAGGGTAGTTTCAAAGAAAACCCCTGAACGATTGTTCAGAGATGCTTGAGACACGAATCATAGACCCACATTACCCGAGTTTTAAAGCTCAGCTGCGACTAAAGCACACGGTAACTCCATCTTCATCCTGGATGTAGGTTTCTATTCACCTTCAGGAATGTATGAAAAAAGGGTAAGAAACTCCCCCCTTTCATGACCCCGAGGTATGGAAAAAGGATAAGAGAAAGAGTCGAGATTTGTCTGCACTGGTCAAAGGAGATTTTTATAATCGTACATGGAATTGGACGGAATTGAAAAACGCATAGCCCGATGTCTTGCTTACCCCATGAAATTCATGAGTGAAGAGCCCGCAAACATAGCCAAAATCTGCAACTCCCCGCAACTGGACGAGTATATAAATATGGATGGGTTCCTCGATACCTTTCAGCTACATCTGAGTGTGATCCGCTGAATCGAAGTGAAAAGATGAAAAGATTCTTCATCTCTGTGTTAGTGCTCTTGGGTACCCTAGCAGCTGCGGGCCGTGTCAAGTTCAATAGCACGCCTGAAATATTCCATGAAAAGCTTCAAGGATTCCCTCAGTTGGAAAATACACGAGATATGCCTCAACTCCCATGGAAGCACTTCCCAAATCCTCCACCAGCACGAAAGAGGGACGCAGTCTCTGAAAACGAAATGGCTTCACACGCAACAGAGCTAATGGAGAACTTCACCAAATGCTTGATGAAGTATTTGGCTACTTACAAATTCTTGGCGGGGTTTGATCCCCAGTTGGAAGACCTCAGATTGCAGTTTGCAAACATAAGCCTGGCTGTGGAAAATGTATCGCCATGTAAAGAATTATCTCAATCCTTGAAGCTAGCCGAGAGTAGGTTGCAAGCAATCGAAGAAACAAGAAAAAGTGTGCAAGGGTTCAAAGACCTTGCAATCGCTGTTCAAGTTTGGATCCCGACTTTTCTAAATATTCTGGAGGATTATCAAATGACGAAGAGAATGCAAGAACACAGGCATAGTATGTGACTTTCGATGAGCTTGAAGGTGCTCTTTTGAGGGAGCACTGGAATATTGCACCCAACCCTGGGGCGCAATATTGTCATATTCAATACATGACTTGGCCATTTGGAAATCCTTGTAGTTGAGAAGCAGATTTGGAAAATGCGGCAGGTTGCGATCCGTCAATATCAACCGACTGTCTCAATGAACATATGCAAATGGGGCACGTAGCCCACACGCTGCTCTAGCAAGGAGGTCAATCATCTGATTACCGTTTTCGGATAAGGCGGCGATGCGAGAGAATGCAACGTGACAATTCCTTGAAAAACGGATTCTTCAGTGCTCATTTCGGAGCGGAATGTAGAAGGCACCCTATTCGCAAGAGGTCAGAGACTAGTACCAGTCTGGAAATGGAGTCATAATACCCAGCTTTGTTTGTTGAGAGTGAGATGTATAATTCAGTATGAAACGGTGAAATGCCATGTTTCCTTTTTTTACCCGGATCTTTTCCATCTGGTTATCCATCAATCTTGGTCTTCCCTCCATCTAGAAAAACCTCTCAATCTTATGTACCTCATGTAGAGCCACAGCTTTCCTCCCACATTGAGCAACTTGGCCTGCCGACAAACTGGTCCCGCTAATACACGCTCCAAAGTTCTGTTCCACAGAGCCGCCTCTTACCTGACCCGGTTTACAGAGATAACACCCAGCTATCGAAAGTCAACCACTAGGCAGGTCTCATGAAAACTCGTTATCAGGGAGCTGATAATACTGTACCTTTCACTAATAGCTTAAATAACCGTAGTATATTTTTGGGATTGTCCGATGTACCACACACGACAGGTCACTCTGATTTCGTCTCACCTGAAACCAGTGAAAGTTATCTCAATTATCTCAATTATCTCAAATTATCCCAAATTATCTCAATTATCTCAAATTATCCCAAATTATCTCGCTCTTTTGATTATCTGATGAAATATTTTCTTTTGAGAATAACGACATAGTCCTGTTCTTTTCAAAAGAACCATCATATTGAGGGGTGCTGTAATTCGGCTTCTGTACGGGCCTGGCCTCAACAAAACTATGTATTCTATAGAAAAGACCTCCCATGAGGTCTGAAGTTTTAAGTAGGACTTCCTTATGGGAAATTCTCGCCCAAAACTTGTTTATTACAAGGGGCAACCTATGTATCATCGACCTGCCTCAAGGCCCGAGACACATGTCTCGCCAGGAGGGGGGAATAATCCTTGGTGTTCCCAACCCTACATAAGTAAAATTTGCGTACAGCCTTCACGAACCAATTGAGGTTGTGTAGGTTGCTGTATGTGATATTCGTTTGAGTAAGCATCTCACTCAAGTGCATCTTTGTGGTTTTGCCGATTTGATTCCGCCACGATTTTGAAACGTCACAAGAGTTGTATAGAGGACATTGAATAGCTTGTTGATTAACTGTTTGTCCACAGAGGAGGCACTGTTGGTCCGTGCGCTTCTTGGAGTCATGCACTGGGACATGCATCCTGTGTTCAATTGATGAAGAGCCGTGAGATCCTCCTGCTAGATCCACCTATTTTGTATATAGCTATCTAGAAATTTTCTATCGAGTGATATCCCGCACCTCTGGGCAAATTTCCAAGAACGTTTGCGTTGAATCACCGGTAGCTTGCTCTATCTGTCCTTACTGCTGGATTTGAACGGAACGTTTGCTATAAGTCGGGATTCACTTACTGTGATGGCGAAAGTGGACGGTAGAAAACCCAGATGATTCTTGAAATTTTTGTGTTGCAACACTTCCTTGTGCGATCTTGCTTTTACTCTAATGTCTTTGACGGCGACCCTATCCCCCTGAACTAGTTTCCTCCATGCTTCTAGGTAAAACTGTTCATTCGAAGAAAAGGTCTACTTCAAGTGTTCAAAGAAGAAACCTGACGAATCAAAGAGGAATTCAGTCCAGCAAAGTTTCCCAAAGTTTTCTGTATTGAGCTTCTAATTTTCGAGAATGATTCGGGTCATATGGTGGACCAGTTTAGTCTCCAAAGATTCGTGTACCAATCTTCAACTCTGTTAACGTAATAAGCAAAATTGCTGCTCGATGTCCTTGCATCTGGGTCTGAAGTTCAATAACTCCGTAACCCCCTGGTTTGGCCTGGCGTAAAGTTTGTCTTTACCCACATTGTGAAATTTCTTGATAGCCAGATCCATTCTTTTTATCGTATTCGACATACACAGAAAAAGATCTTTTCAGACCACTGTGGATCTGAAAAACATGTTTGTCGCTTTCACCCTCGTGACCAAGTTTAGGTGAGCGAACCTGTTCTTGTGTGATATGAAAGGAAGGTTGTATAACAATTTGTGCCAATAAACACCTTGTAAAGGAAGCCCGTCAAATCTTTCCTACGAATGAAAGACTGTTCGAATGGAGGTATCCTCTGTTTGCTATCTTGAAAGTCGCAATCGATCCAAGAAGTTGTGATTTGCAGGAATTCAACTTACTATTGCTGCATCGCTCATATTGCCCAATTATGGAGGCTGCTTTGCTTTAATCTTCAATCGTGTTCAAGTATATGTTGACGTCATCAGCAAATGCATGGTATTTCATTCGCTCTAGAGGAATCCCTCGTATCTGATCGAGATACCCTGGAGCTGAGTACGCTGACACGAAAGGTTTCCAACGCGAGGTTGAAAATGAAAGGGCATAGAAAATTTTTACAATATTATAAGTAATTTCAAATAATCATCAAGTGGAAGGCTGTTAAAACATTCCTAGCCAACCATTCATGCTCGAGTAGTTTTTCCAAAACTTTTTCCACAACACTGCTCTTGAATCCAGCTCTTCCACACGAATCTAGAACTGAGCGTTTTTTCTAGATGGATAAAAAAATAAATATCTCTATCTCTGCAACCCGATCCATCTTATAATAAATCAGTGTTGGCACCGGAGATTACAGTAAAACCTCGATAAGTGAATATCGCGTTAAATGAATATCCTCGATAAGTGCATAAAATTACGTGTAAATAATTGCGGGAGTCACCACAGATACTAAACAAAGCACTCAAAGGTAGTACATACTTTGCATTTAATCAATTGACACTTAAGCCAAAACCAAAGAACTTGTACAAAAAAAATCTTTTGATTTCGAGGTTTTCCTGTAATAAAGATCCCGCACCAGGGGCAAAGATACTCCAAGCTGATTCGTTGCGGTATTTCTTAGAAGAAACTTCATCAGCTCGATCCCCACACGTCGGGCCATTTTCTAGAACTTACGAAAGGCCTTGCAAAGTACTTTGACTACTAACAGAGTATATAAACACTCAGAGCACATTTGTTCTGGTGGCTGGTTCGGTTCGTCGAATTGGTTGAGTATACCTTCGCAGAGACACGACTAGGGTATTACGGTAATTTCGAAAGTCGTGTGTGGCTAATAGTAATCAATCCTAACATTTTGCAAAGGAAGTCAGCCACGAGAGCTATTGTGCCCTAGGTCTTTATATAATCTATTAGTAGTCAATATACTTTGCAAGGCCTTTTGCAAGTTTCAGAAATTGACTCGACGTGTGAGGATCGAGATGAAGCTGCCTTCTAAAAAGTACCGAAACGAGTACAACTTTGATCATTCATCGAGCACCACTGTACTTCCCAGCATTTCATTTTCGTCACTTTTGTCCCCCGATACGTAATTATATCACTCATCTGAACGTAAACGTTGTGGCACAGATTTTCGGAATACTCCCAGAAATTTCCTCGACAATAGTATCACTGATGTCGTCGAACTCAAGGTTGCTCATGTCCTCGGCGGAGTTTTCAGAGGCCTCGCTCCAACTGTCGCTTGACTCCCATCTCATCGATGTCTTTATCTTCACACTTATTGTCCACCTCTTCGTTTTCAATCAGATCCCTGCCATTCCTCTCACAACCGAAGCTTACCTATATATTTGAGAAAGACCAAAATTTTGATGAATTCGGGCAGCAATTTGGTTCTCTTCTTTGTTACAATACGTTAACTGTAGAAAATGAAGATTCAGATAGTGTTGACATGGAGAAACACGCCATCTGTGTTGCATTGTCTACGACTGTCAAAACCCCCCAATTGATTCTTTGAAAAAACCCCTCGTGCAATTTACGAATTCGTAAATTTCGTAAATCGTAATTACGAAATGACTGGTCATCGTAATCGTAATAAATTTTTCACAAATCATCGTAAATTACAATTACGATTACGATATTTACGATATTTACGAATTACCCACAATTCTGACCACAACACTGCTCTTGAATACAGCTCTTCAGCACGAATCTCAAAATGAGTTTAGTCCAAGAGAAAAAAAAAAAAAATTTCCCCATTTCCACAACCCAATCCATCTCACCGCTAATACAATAAATCAGTGTTGGCACCGGAGATAAATACGCGAGGCGTGCACAAGAACCGTCACCTACAGTCTGGGCGTCTCAAGTCGATCGGATTTCCCCATTGGTATAAATCACCTCACGGCGCGCGCTCGTGTTTGTTTTTCCGCCAAATCCGTATCCCGGCCCAAACACCATCTAGCCTAGACCTTGCTAACTCACAGGAGTTGTACTTGTATACTTTATAAAGATACGCCTATCATGGACATTTCAGATTCACAAAAAGAAAAAGCAGAGGAACCCAAAGAGACGCACGGCGCGTTCTTTCACAAAAACAGTATGTACAGTTCAGCAGCATAGGTAGAGCCAAACGTCTATTTCAAGTTAGTTTACGGACGCTGAAACACGTTTGTCCTTGCCTATCGATCTCTCACTGCTTTTCTAGTATCTATAAGTGAACTAGTCTGTTAAACCTAAAAGTTTTCAATACTAACATTCAGACTCCGTTGACTTACTACTCCAGGAACTAAATCTTGACGGTCTCATGCTGACCGCGTTTCATTCTGACGAATTGCCGCCAGCGGGCTCGCCGGTCAAGCCCCTTAATTTACAAACGCAAGTAGCCGCCGGGTCGCTGAAACTTGCACAAACACAGGCCGCGCTGGATATACCCGATGTCATGGAGAGAAAAGACTTTAATTCTTCGACAGACACTTATGTCAGCGACAACGACGACCGCGTTGCTGGGAATAACACGAGAGCAAACGGGGATGACACAAACTCCGGTCACACAAACTCGGGTCAGAACAACTCTAACAATGACACCGAGGAAGCACCTCGTGAACAGAATAAGGCGTCGCCTAGTAAAAGCATAATGAAACTGTCTGCGGCGTCTGTTTCGCCCAAAAAGTCGGTCGTGTTCCAGCCAAACCTCGACACTTTCCACACGTACACGCCCAAGGAGCCGGATTCCGCTTCGTTCACCGACAACGGGACCCCCGTGGACCACATGTGGCAGGAATTAGACCAGTCTGTGGACTCTCCAGATCATACGATGTCGCCGCCTGCTCCTCCCCCGCACAGCTCAAGCACCATCACGGGGCTTTTGGGTCTGGATGACAATGGCCATCTGAGCGAAAACGAGGACGATTTCGGCCCGTCAAGTCTCGATAAACTCAAAAAAACCGAGATCGGATATTCCAACTTGTCTCTCAACGACAGGCTCAACGCGTTTCTCGAATCCGCTCCTCAGGCTAACCAGGACGATCTAGATAGCCATCTTGACCAGCTAGGAAAGGCCTCAAACGAGGAGACCGACGTGAACATCCACCGGTTGTCGTACCATTTGGAGGAGCACCATTTGGGCGGTATCGAAAACCCGTTCAACGCTTTGACCAAGTCCCAGGACCTCTACATCAGTTCTGTACACTCCTCGCAATCGTCGCTCCAGTCCTTGATCGACGCCAACAGACACCTTGACGCTGAGACGGTGGCGAAGACTTCTCGAGGAATACAGTTCAACGATGGCATCAAAGGGTTTACTGATCCCGTGGCGAGTCTGATGATTCCTTTGACATCCGCGGACAATGACTCATTTTCAGACGAGTCGACTGCCGGGTCGCGGTTTTCCTTCCTGCCAACAAAGGTGGAGACGCTGGCAAATGTTAATAATTCTTATGACCAGTCGTACAACCTGACGGAGAAGTCGATACTCAACTTGTTGAACTCGGCTTCTCAGCTCGATCTTCCTGTTAAGACTTCTGCGGACAGTGGGTGTGAAAATAGGGAGGCGGAAACGCATTTGAAGCAGGAAGAAGATGTTGGGAAACTGGGTAGAACATCCAGTGAAAACGACCCCCACAGGCCCCTGAGTATCAAGAAAGAAGGCAATGAAACACACTTGAAACATGAGGACAGCAGCGGGTCGGAGTGCCTGCCAGAATACGAGGATACACCCAAAAGCCTTAGTATAAAGCAGGAGCAGGCCGGGGATTCACCTGGAAGCTTCGGTTTAGAGCAGGAGCAGGACGACAATCGTGAAGTTGAGGCCCCTGATGCTGAAAGCCATGAAAGATATAAGAATCTTGTGAAGTCCGAGCCGAAAGCCCCATCATTCCAGATACAGGGGTCAGTGAGAGTTAAACATGAGGAATCAGAGAGGCTTCAGGATGTGGCTCCAGAACCCCAGAGTCCGGCCCAACATATCACAAAGGAGATCGAGAAGGGTCTGCCGCGAAGTTCAGATAAACCCTCATCCCTAAGTCCTTTTGACTTTGATGAGCACCATTCTTTCTTCGATAACTCGTTCTGCGATGACGGACATGACCCCAGTACACACACGTTCGAGGTCGACGAAAGAGCCGTGGTTCCGGGGTTGGTGAAGTTGGTCCGATCTGCTGAAAGCACGCCTAGCTATGTTGGCGAAGCACCATTGGCTCCCAAAGATTTCGTTTCATCAGAGGAAGAGTCACGCGATATGTCGTTCAAGCTTGAAACGAAACATCACCCCAAAACCTCTGACTCAGCCAACACTGACTCTGCCCACACTGGCTCAGCCAACACTGACTCTGCCCACACTGACTCTGCCCACACTGACTCCGTCAACACTGACTCCGTCAACTCTGACTCTGTTGGTCTGGACGCGTATGAGGACTCAGTGGACTACTCATTACAGACTCTAGCACCCACACGGATGGAAAAAGAAAGTGCACAAAAAGTTTCAAAAAGTCTTGGTGTACACGACCCCGACAGCAGCGTGCTAGCAAACTCGTCGAACGTCAATCCACCTTTGAACATCAGTCTTCCTGTGGTCGAGGCCAACGGCTCCGAGTTTGCAGACCTCACCGAGAGAATCAACGAGAACTCGTCTTCTTTTGAAGAGGCGTTGTCTGCAGAACACGATGCTGAAAGAAAGTCTCTTGATTTTCTTTCGATCTGGCATTCTCAACTGTTGGGACGCCGTCCCACAAAACCCAAACCCTTCTACCAGGTGCCTTCGATTCTGAAGTACAACACTGCCGAAATCTTGCGGACTGAGAAGTACCACCTTCCTTCTTCATTGCAACCCAAAAAATTCACCGACATCAACCTCGTGTCGACGAGAGTGGTGAGTCTGACCAGCGAGGACCTCAATGTGTCGGCGTTTTTGCCCGAACTCTCGCAGGATTCGGGTCTCGAGGGCCATTTCAGAGACTTGATCAGAAACGATGTACCTGAGGCGGAGCAGTGTGCAAATACATCAAGGTTAATCAGAAGAAGAAGCATCGACTCGCTGAATATTCTCTCTGAACTAAGAAGAGATAATTCCCGCAGAAGTTTGGCACGGGCCTCGTACATCAGCAGACGCAAGTCTATCAGTGACACGTTGAGACCCGAATTTTCTTCAGATAGAGACCCTCTTCCCAAAAAGTCCAAGTTTCACGTGCCGTCGTTCGAGATCAAGAGGTCCAACTCGGTGTTGTCTCCCAAAAACCAATACAACGACATCTTTCTCGATGGCTCTTTTGTTGAGCCCACTATTAAGGCACCGGGTATGACGACGTTGCCCAGTATGGATCGAGATGATGTGAAAAAGATCATGCAGATGAAACAGGCGATGTCTTTGGAGGAGTACTCGGGACTCAAGAGTCTAGGGTCTCCTATGAAGACCGCAGTGAAACAGGAGCCTACTGATAGACACGAGATGCTCCAGCAACAGGCGTCGCTATACTGTACTTCCATGGCCTCGGCCTCAGCTACTGTTGCTGCAAGATTCAGGGAAAATGGAAACTTGGGAAAAGTTCACAAGACAGGATATGTTGATGGGACCAGCGGACAGAGAGCACGTGACTCGATGGCAGCGGAGGCTGGCTCTTCACACTTGCACAAGGTTCTTTCCACCGAGCCCGTTGCGCTTGATCCTCAGACCGCTAACCCTGGAAACAACATTGTGGGCACTTCCACGGAGGTTGTTCCAGATGAGGCCTTTACGTTCGAACGCGCCGAAATCCATGAAACTTCTGCAGCCACAAATGGGTCGCCTGTGAAGAACACCAGTTCCTACTCATACAAGGATGCATCGAAAAACCCTTTCAGAGCTGAATTGGTCGATCGGAAACTAGAACCCAAAAAAGACGCCGAGAGCCTGCCTGGAAAAGAAGCTCTGCACAGGTTCCTAGTCAAGTCATGGAACGAGGTGGTGCCTGCGGAAAACTGGGTGGATACTGTCGAAAAGACCGCTAAAACGTCGGCCAGATCGTCGCCTATCAAGATCAACTCCCCAGTGAAGATTGTGCGTGAGAACGGGTCGGTCACTGGCGTTGTCCTCGACAAAAAGTTCAAGCCAGTTGTCCCCGACGAACTATACAACAAAAAGCTCAGAAATGAGAAGCACCACCTAAGCACGGTGTCTGTTCCTTCCAATGTTTTGAGTGAGGTTTCGGGCCCAACACGTGACCAGAGTGCCATGACCCAAGAGCCCGTGCATGCGCAAATCCCGAAAACCGATGCACCCAAAGAGAAAGGAAAGCTATTTTTCCGGGTTGTGGGGTTGAAGAACGTGAGTCTGGCGGAGATGAAGGACCGGGACGTGGCTTTCAGCATCACGTTGGACAACGGCATTCACTGCATCAAGACGCCAAACTATCCGATGAAATCAAGCCAGGTGCCGATCGACAAGGAGTTTGAGTTGTCGGTGTCCGACTCCTTGGAGTTCATCTTGACGTTGAAAGCTTCTTATTTGAAAACGAAACCGGGGTACAAGAAGGTCAAGGAGCGGAAGGTGGTGAGATCCAAGACCAAAATCGGAAGGCTTTTCGGGTCGAAGGAGATTGTCACCACCACCAAGTACGTGCCCCACGATCTCGTCGATCCTCTCGAAAGCGTGCTTGCAAACGACGGCTCGTTTGCCAGATGTTACGTCGATTTGGACATGTACCGCAACCAGATCACCGGGAAATCGTGCACCTACGATCTTGTCTGTTACAATGAATGGGCAACATACACGCACAACGGCGCCAAGGTGGTCAAGAACCCGTACAGCATTGCGCAGTTGGAGGTGAAGATGCTTTATGTGCCGCGAAGCGAAAGCTTCGAGATTTTGCCCACTAGTATCAAATCTGCCTACGAGAGTTTGGACGATCTCAAAAAAGAGAAAGCGGCGTCTTTGGAGGGGTACTTGCACCAGGAAGGCGGCGACTGCGAGACGTGGAAACGCCGGTGGTTCACTCTCAAGGGCACCTCGATGGTGGCCCACAGCGAGTTCTCGCACAAAACACGGGCCAAGATCAATTTGGCGAAAGTTACCGATGTGATCTACGTGGATAAAGAGAACATCACCCAGTCGCCTGCGAACTACAGGAACTTCAGTGACATCTTGTTGATGGAGAACTCGTTCAAGATCAGGTTTGCGAACGGCGAGTTGATTGACTTTGGGGCACCCTCGAAAACGGAAAAAGCGCTTTGGATCAAGACCATCCAGGAAATCGTCTATCGCAACAAGTTCCGTCGCCAGCCGTGGGTGCAAATGATGCAGGAGAAGAACGCCGGGCGGAGAAAGCTGGTTGGGGCGTGAATACCAGACTATTTTAATAATCGTCGAGTTTTGGTTTTGGAGACTTTTCTTCTGAGATACTGATTCATGTAGCTGTATGGGGTTTTGAGAAGTGGTAGGTAGTTCAAAATGTTATGAGATAGATTTTTGTGGCTGCTCTAATTCTCGTTTATGAAAAGAGAAATGTCTTTTTCTCCTTCAAAAATCGCAATTGATATAACAACAAATCAAATCCGAATGCTTTATCTAATAACACTCAAATCTCTATAGTGCGTGTGCTTTTGAGAGAGACTCAAAGTTAATGGAATCGGAATTATGCAATTGATGGCCCCCACACTTTGTTATCAAATCTTCAAAATGCTTGAACTCGGGACGGGATGTGAATTCGAATAATCTAGAATTCATGTGGATGGGATATTAGGCAAAGAAGCGAAAACGAAGGGACGACAGAAATCTGCTTTGAACAGCAACATCCATCGACGAGAATCTGAGCAAAAGTTTTCCTAATTCAAAACCGGTGTGGTTATGAAAGCGTCAGCTCTTAGTGTTCAGAGCTGTTATACATCTGAAAAGTAAACAGTGTATCCCTCTCCTTCCGCCTGTGCCGACAGCTCAGACTTCAAGTTTGGGTTTACACGTCTGCTTTTTGGTTGCAAGCCTAACCAAGGCCCTTCTTTCTCTCTTCACTCCCAGCATCCTTTTGGAGATGGGCAATGTCAGAGACAGTCAAGAAAAGGTGGACAGCTTTGGTGATGGGGTAGGCGGAGCCTATTAATGGTGGTAGATGGGACCACTGGTTGGTTAAAGTAACTCAATCTCCCCCATCTGAACACCACTGCTCTTTGTGACTTGAAAACTGTCAGCAACTGAGTCGAGAAGGTGTCAGTGTTGAAAACGATTACAGCAAATACTATTATTGGTAGTGATTAGCGGTAAAATTATACTTCTCGTGATACCGTATTCCACCAGCTTGCTCACCACACCGGCATTTGGGTCGGCAACTACAAACGCGTCTCAGAAAAACTTTCTCTTTTTTCAATCACCTCCAGTGCAACCACAACTGGTCGATTCGACTGTTTTGTGGGATGATGAAACTAAGATCTCATTTGCCTTAAATTTTCAAAAGAGGGTGATATCGAGGCAATTCGAAAAGCAGCACTATCTCAATGCAGAGATACTTGGTAATTTGAACCAGTGTTGTTGAATTACGAGATTTTCGCGCCTAAGCATCTGAGCTTTTGTAATAGTTTGTAACAGATATTTCTAATATGGCAGTATTACAAATAGCTATATCATTAAAAAGTATTTGTAATATAGAGACAATATTACAAATTACTAATAATTACTAATAATCTATAGTCTTTAAGAAAAGTTCAAAGCCTTGAAGGAAGCTGAGCGGAAAGGCGAAATGACCGACAAACTCCATTTCCGGGGTGGCCGCGAAAGGGAAGGAAAAAAAACTTGAGCTAAAGATTGCAGAAAGTGCGTGTTTGGATCTTCTTTATGACCCGAGTTAGCTCGGTGATGACGATGACCATGACGGTGAGAGCACACTTTGAAGGCACGTGCAGCAAGAGATTGCCGAAGTCAAGGACCAGATTCGGTAGTACTACAAACGCGACGAGGGCTCATTTCCTACTGTCTTCCGAATGGCCCAAGATGTTACGTCCATGATGTATGTCCTCTCCCTCGGATTCGCTTTTCTCCCGGGTGAAGAGCATACTTACGGACAAGCGAAACAGACTTCAAACGCAGACAATCAAGATGGTGGCTATTATGAAAACAAGAGGCATGATTACAGACGAGGCAATTGTCTACTTTGACCCCCTACCACAGTCTGAAGCTGCCGATAATCTGGATCAGGATCATTCAGAGCCTCTGAACACCACCTCCGAGCAACCTACGTGTTGTATGGAGAATCAAACTGCTGATATCGTCAACATACCAGACCTGGATGATGGGAGGAAATGACCCGCGTTGAGAGGCAATACGAGCAACGCTCACTGTCAACGAGTGAGACGACGTATGCTCAGAACGGTGATTTGCAGTTTTCAATGGGATCGAGCGCGGTGAAATATCTTGGTACCAGCCGCACGCAAAACTTAGGAGACATCAGGAAACAGAGTCTTTAGGAACTACACGCAATTTTCGAGTTTTTGGCGATTCCGGTTTCAGCGATCCAGAGACTTGGTATTATAGGCATGACGCAGAGTTGAGCGATGCAGAATCTAGCGATGCAGAGACTTCAAACTCGACAAATAGTCTACTTTGAAGCGAGCTGTAATATTGTGTTTCCAGGCTCAACAAAGTTCCATAACTAGATATAGATCTGGGAAGCTTCTCCAATTCAAGGGAGGATTAAGAGATCTACCGAAGGTAAGTTTCGAATGGCATATTTTCAAAATATATCGAGAGTGGTTTATTATGGAAAATTGCGTGAGTAAATGAGAGCTGAACAGGTGCATTGAGGCGAAAAACAGGCATAGTCGTACTAAACGATGCAGGCTTCATATATCTATAATTAATTGTAAATATTTGTAATACTGAAATATATTTCTTATAATACAAATACCAAGGAAAAATGGAAAATTTAGTAATGCTCTATCTTTGACAACACTGATTTGAACTACTTTGAAAGCACCGTGGGTGGGTGTATGTCGATCGTTTGCAGCCACTCAGGAACAAAGGTTATTTAGTTCAACGTTGATTTTTTTTCTCAGTTGATGAAAGGCAGTGTTTCCCACTATCATTTTCGCTGACTTTCATGAACGAAGTTGGATGCAACAAGCCTCAAATTGACGGACGTATGTGGTGAACGTGATTCTAATAGTGAGACATTGGCAATGCTGGGCCTTGAGAGAGAACTTCCTCTTCGGCAATTCTCATGGGTTACAAAAGCATCAGTGAAAGACGGTAAAGAAGATTTCGCTTTGAAAAAGTTTTGTCATTCTATGAACGACCAAAATAAGGTGAGTATATCCTCGACTACCTCAGGCACCATGCCGCAAGTCTTCTAACTATATAGAATTAATGGTTGGTTGCAAGTACAAAGTGTATCTTTATCGATCGGTCAAACGGTGCTGACGGTGTTGCACAAACACTCAAACACGCATCAGTCAGAATAGCGAAATGGGCCATGAAACCCGACTTGTTATTACTGTCTGGACAGATAGATCACGTATAGTGAGGCAGATAAATGGTCTAATGTCTATGACTTGACAATGCGATTAATGACTAATCTTCGAGACATCAAAGAGAGAACAATAAATAACAGCTTCTGGTTTTATGAAATAAAACAACTGCTTATGGCTATCCGTTTTTCAAGTCGTGAAGTGGCTCACCAACAGGCTTTATTATCTTCGTAGCCATGCGTCGCAGTCAGTCAAGACACAGAAATTGACACTCACCCCATACACCCCCATAGACTCATATCCCAAAAGAAAACATATGGATCGGTTTGGCCGGACTCTTATACCGCGATGATCTCTTCACTTCAAAAAATTAGCGATACTTGACTCAAATTCGTCGGGGCCTAAACTGCTGGGGTAAGTGACCTGCACATAGTCGGAGTCTTTGTCTTTCTGGATCCCATTTGCCAATGCCAATAAATCACAAACCCTTTCCAATATACTGTGTCTGTTGTTTTAGAGCACGCAATGAGCCATTTTCTGGAACTCGAAAAAAAATCTCGAAGTGTGCAAGCGGGGTGGCACACTTCCACTTATCATAGCAATTTACGCAGTCTTCTGTTATGTATGGTTGTAGGTCCGACTTGACCATAATTCTGTGATAGTCACTGTAAAGGATTCTTATCCACTGCATGTTTTTTGTGAATGAATAAGAATTATGCGGCTTTAAGTTAGCTGTCGGCTGATTCTCGGTAATCATGTACAGCATCATGATTCTTCAATCGTTCCCAAATTTTTAGCATTCTCATACTCGAGCCAAAGAGTTCATTAGTCAGGCGGAGCAGAAGTGCTCACCGGATCCTGTCTCGAGCCTATGGACAAGCCTCACTACGACATTTGTTAGCACCAACTCTGATGGATCTATTGAGACTGATTCTGGTGTTATTGTCATTACGACGGACTCTGCTGGTTTGACTTTGACCACGACTTCGTTGTTCCCATTGGTTAGTGGATCGTCGAGAGGTGTTTAACCCAAAACGCCTCCGACCCCGGCTTCGAACCCGGACGACAACAAAAACTGGATGTGCGGTACACCTCTGGAAAATCAAGTGTGTTAAGGTTTTCTTTAGAATATGTAGTTTTCGCCCACGTCTAAGGTAAGCGGCATCCTTCAATACAAATCTGTTTTTTTTTTTTACAAAAAAACATCACATTGGAGGGTGCTGTGGTTCGGCTGCTATGCGAGCCTCATCTCAGCAAAACTATATATTCTATCGAAAAAACCTCCGACGGAGTCTGGAGTTTTGAGTAAAATTTCCTCATGGGAAATTCTCGCCCATAACTTGTTTTTTACAGGGGGCTATCCCTGTGTCATCGACCCGCCTGAGTGACCCGCCTCAAAGCCCGAGACACTTGTCTCGCCAGGAGGGGGAAAAGGTGGACACCGCCTTGGTGCTCCCGCACCCTACGTAGGTAAACTTTTCGTACAATGTTTACGAACCAATTGAGGTTGCGTAGGTTGGTGAATGTGGTATTTGTTGGGGCAAGCATCTCACTCAAGTGCATCTTTGTGGTCATGCCGATTTGGTTTCACCACGATTTTGAGATGTCACAAGAGTTGTAAAAATGACTTTGGATAACTTGTTGATTAACCGTTTGTCCACAGAGGAGGCACTGTTGGTCCGTGCGCTCCTTGGCGTCATGCACTGGGACATGCAGCCCTGTGTTGAATTGGTGACAAATCTGTTTTTTTTTTTAAAAAAAAATTTCAAGTGTTGGATCGTCGATTTCTTCAACTTCCGGATTTTCGATGGCTTCAAGTTCTGGATCGTCGATTCCTTCACTCGAGCAAAACCAGATATAACCACAGACTGCACGCGATGTGCCAACAAAATAGTATCATGATTATCATCTCTTTGAGAATATTGAGTATGAAAAGAGTTACATCATTAAGCTGCGATAGAGAAAGAGGATCATTGCAATGCATTATCCTGGTGGGTATCAAATTGTAAATTGATATTCGACTTTATACTGCACAATGAGCAAGAGGCCTTCTTCAAAACCGATTCCTGTTCGATACAACCATATCGGGAGCACATCGACTAGAATCAAGATCAAGAAACCTAAATATTTCTTCGTCTCCTGAAAATTGCAAATTCTGCATTGAGACCCTAGTTTTTTTACCACGAATGCCGGAATATGTTACATAGTAATACATATCATACAGTATAGTGCCCCAGAGATTGCTTTCCAATAACTTCATGTAATGAGAACAAAGTCGTGGTATAAAATAAAAAAGATTTGCATTTGAATCAAAGGCGTTAGCATCTAATTGAATAGTGACTCATTAGCACAATTGGTCTGTTACTCTGCCGGCATTATTACAAGATTTGTGATGCTGCTAATTTTGCAACCTGGGACCATACCAGCGTACTGCACATAGCCCGCACCTTCTCTCTACCGTCTCAAAGAAGCTCACTATGAAGCTCTCCCAACCATTCTTCGTATTCTCTATATCTCAGATCGAACTGACAAACGAGCGGATAGGCCGAATCACTGAGAAAAATACATTAAGCTAGAACGCCTAGTTGCTCGAGTACCCAAAAACTCCACCATAAATCCCCAAATAGCCATGCCAAATTCAGACGACGAAGACGCCTATCTATACCTGTCAGAAGAGGAGCAACCGGCGGCCAAACGAACGAAAATAGAGGCCAAGGAAGGCCCGGCGGCTACTTCAGGGGCGATTTCCGAAAAGGGCTCACGTGACACCCCCGATGCCGCCAGTGCGGGGAACACAGCCACGGGTGCTTCGGCAGATACCTTCGGCGGCTATTCGAGCGGCGAGGAGGACGAGGAGGATGAGGAGGAGTCCTCCGACGACGACATTGAGTTTGTGATCGGCGATGCGGGGCCGAAAACCACGGTTTCCTCCGCGCCACGGCCGCCGACCGCCGCATTGGCCGAATTGAACGACAACGACGACGACATCGACGACAAATCGGCCGAATCGCCCAAGAAGAAACGCGTGGAAGTGACCCAGGACGACGGCGGCGCGTCTGTTGATATCAACGCCGTCGCTGAGTACGAGGGGAAACCCCTCACGCAGCTAGATTTGGACGAAATCAAGGAAAAACCGTGGCGGGCTCCGGGCGCCGATATCAGTGACTTTTTCAACTACGGATTCGACGAGTTTACGTGGACCGCATACTGCCATAAACAGGACAAGCTTCGAGGCGAGTTCAACCCACAAAAGGTCATGGCTAAGATGATGGGCGGTGCTACAGGTGGGAAGGGCCAGATGCCGTTTCCATTTCCATTCATGCCTAACATGCCGATGCCTCCAAATATGCCGATGCCTCCAAACATGCCATCAAATATGCCGATGCCGCCGAATATGCCTATGCCTCCAAATATGCCGATGCCTCCAAATATGCCTATGCCTCCAAATATGCCGATGCCACCAAATATGCCAAATATGCCAAATATGCCGATGCCGCCGAATATGCCGAACATGCCCATGCCTCCTAATATGGGAATTCCCCCTGGGATGTCTAACGGGCCATCGAGTTCAGGATTTGGTGGTTCTCAAGGTAATGGCAGCAATCCAGGTCAACAGAGACAGGGCACGAGGGCACAAAATTCCAACAGGTATAAGAATTGATGATGTGATGTTATTTCATTGCACATAGACACGCCATAAGACTCTTATTCTGGGTTTTTACAGGAGATTTGAGGGATGGGAAAGAGCCGGTAGTGATTTCTTTGATCTGATTGGAAAAGACCCATTTGGAGCTCGAATCATGGCTATATTTACGTGAGCTCTTCGCTTGCTATAGCTGCCATTGTGACTACACAAAACACATCAAAGTGAACCGTGGTAGCATGAGGTCCCAAACCTTGAGATAGTATTGAGTTCAAGAAGCCTTATTGGCTCGCTCACAATATTCACACAGGTAACTGATTAGCCCTGGAATCAGCTATACAGATAGACCTGCTCAGTACATCAGCATGCGTTTGACCAAAGTTTCAAGTCCGACACTCTGACTCTTTCGGTGTAAATGGTGTACTGTCCAAGCTTTTCAAAACGATGATTCACAAACTCTCGATCATTCTCTCGAGTAGGGGATCTCAAATCCACAAGCTTGTCTGTGATGACTTTGCAACATCAGCATACAGTATTTGCGAAGCTTTCTTGCTGTCAGTGACGCTCTTTGATATTGAACCAAATGTTTTGTCAAGCATTGAAGGAGAGATCTCTTGTTGGATTTTGACGTCCACAATTAGAGGTCCTATCATCACAAGATTTGCATTCGTATGATACTATTTGTCCGCTTTTAAGACAACGGACATTGATCATCTTCGGGTGCAGTCTGGTGGTGTTGATTGGGGTGCGCAGAGCATGAAATTTTTCGACGGTAATAGCCAGAAGGTTTTCTAATGCCTTCGAAAAGGTTTCGGGTCTTCTTCTCGAGTTCTTGCGTTCCACTAAGAGAAGTATTTCTGTCTATGGTGGCATCCGACCTGTTGCGAGATGATCCCATGTTGTGTACTGCCCCGTTTCCATTGGAAATTCTTCTTGGGGAGTCTCTTTTCTCGAAAAGCACCACGGCGGCTTTTGCGCAACCATCAAAATTTCATAATCATAGTTGCCTGTGAACTACACGAGGTATTCAACAAGAGTCCACTTTGTTCAATGAGTGAGAACTGGGGAAGGAAATAAGGCACCAGCAGCCGAGATAGCCTCGATCTATTCTCAGTTTCCTCGCTATCCATTCCGTTTAGCGATGTTAGATCTCATATTCCACTGATATCCTTTCTCATATCGTTACCAGAGGCGATGCTGTTTATCAATGCCAAGTGAATTGACTTTTCGCCTCTGACATGCCTTATTGTCAAATATGAAATTGATAATTCATTAGGTGAGAACGAGAAATCTCATCGATCACCGACCGGTCATGGCCAATAATCTTGATCCATGACAGCAGAAGAGTCTTGATAGTATACATTCGTGAGGACCTCATATCGTGGCTGATGAGACAGATTCGACTGCTTTTGAGTCTCGAACTTTCGATGACTTCCTAAATCTCCTACTTTCAAATATGTAAACTTGTCAATCATCATCAGAAACTGCTCCTTTTCATGTGTTTGATGCTCCGTATGAAGGAAATATTGTTCTAAGGAGCTCTTGGGTCTGATGCTGGCTATATGTTATTAGCATTGGAGTATAGAACACCGTGCTCGGCAACCCACGCACTCGGCCACCGCCGCCGCACGTGTTTTCTAATTCAAGGAACTACATGAAGAGTATCACCCACATTTTCTCTGTTAGACTCATAGGAAAAGCTTTTAATCAAGGATTCTCAACCTCGCTGCAAATACCACTACGACCCGACCTCACTATGCGCTTGTACTCAGACCTTACGGCCCTATGGAGATGTATCTACTCGTCGTCCGACTCCTCATCGGCCTCCTGCAACCATTTGACAAAAGGCTTCGCGGCCTTGCGGACCTTCTTGGAAACGTCCTTGGGAACGTATTTCTTGGACACTTTCGAGCCCCATTCGGTGATGGCCTCCTCACTTAGTATCTCGCAGTCGTAAAGTTTGTGCAAGATCTTGGGCACGGAAGGAATCAATTCGGGCTTCTCCAACCCCAAGAACCTCTCCAACCCTCCAAGGAAGGCTTTCTCATACTCCTCTCTTTCGTTGATCAACTTGGCCAACAAGCCCTGGTGGGGCTCGATTTGTTCGAGAATCGACTCGTCGAACAACACTTGCGCCAATACAAGGATCACCTCGGGGGTTTCCAAGAGCTCCAACTCGACGATCTTCTTGTAAATCTCAACATCCGCAGGAAGATCCTTCTTAGAATCTGGCGACTGCTCCAACACCCATTCACCAAACTCACTGACTTTGGTTTGAGAGTCGTTAAGGGAAACACCCTCCAATTCTCTGGCTCTCGCTTCGATGGCCTCCTTAGACATGTCCACGGCCCAATCGTCGTCCGCTACTTCCACAGTTTGAGTCGACAAGGCAGCTGCCTCGGCGTTGATCTTTTTCGTCAAAACGTCGTCGTCATCATCGCCCTCTCTCTTCTCGCCGCCTTCGGTGTTTTGTGCGATTTCAGAAATAGTCTTACCTCCTCCCACAACATTGGCAGTGGCAGTGGCGGACTTCTTGCCCGTGGATGGGGGTGGGTTTTTCAAAATGTAAGAAGACAACTTGTGCCTGGGGTCGATTTCACTGATGCTTCCGCATGCCTTGCAATCCCTCTGCAAGTTGCCTTTGCCTTTGATCTGGATCTGCGTCTCTGGGTTCTTGCAAGCGCCACACAACACGAATTTCGTGATGAATCCGTCCAAGGAATCCTGCAACTCGGACTGCATATGTGACCCGTTGACCAAGTACCGGTCGTCGTCTTCTTTGAACGCCGTTTGGGCTCCGAGTTCGTACCCGAAAAACTTGACCACATAAGGTGCGGGCCTGCCCAAAGATCTGGCCACTTCGCTCAAGTTCGGGATCGCAGTCTTGATACCGTTACCTCT
>JAKTWD010000748.1:0-23622 GCA_030581935.1 Metschnikowia corniflorae
TCGGACCGAGCCGAGCGTCGTATACGCAGTTTATCTTGGGGTAAAACCGCCCCACTTTAAACTTTAATAAGCCATGAGTGGCCGACTCACCCCTCATTTGTTGTCAAAAATGGCTTAGAAATGTATTGTTTTGCCACTGAAACTCTCGTAAATTGCGATTATCACCGCCCTTTTAAACAGCAAGCATCCTCCTGTGAAGTTAGTCCTTGATATAATCAAAATTGAATTCTCGGTTCATAATGACTACTATCAAATTAAACAGCGGGTACGAGATGCCACAGGTGGGCTTCGGGTGCTGGAAAGTGACCAAGGACACCTGTGCCGACACAATCTACAACGCTATCAAAGTGGGGTACAGATTGATCGACGGCGCCCAGGACTACGGCAATGAAAAGGAGGTGGGCGACGGCATCAAACGGGCGTTCGACGAGGGCATTGTGTCACGTGACGAGTTGTTTGTGGTGTCCAAGCTTTGTAACGGATTCCACCATCCCGATAACGTAGCCAAAGGTTTGGAGCGTACGTTGAGTGACTTGAGGTTGGAATATTTGGACTTGTTTTTAATTCATTTTCCGATAGCGCTCAGATACGTGCCCATTGAAGAAGTTTATCCCGCTGGTAGATATTGTGGGGATGGGGACAACTTCCACTATGAGGACGTGCCCATACTAGACACATGGAGGGCATTGGAAAATTCAGTCGACCAAAAGAAAGTTAGATCGATCGGGCTCTCCAATTTTTCCGGCGCATTGATCCAGGACTTGCTCCGGGGTGCTGTGATCAAGCCGGCAGTGTTGCAGATCGAGCACCACCCTTACTTACAGCAGCCCAGATTGACTGAATATGTCCGTTCGGAAGGAATAGCCATCACTGCCTACTCTTCTTTTGGTCCACAATCATTTGTCGAGTTGCATCATCCAAGAGTGAAGGATTGCGTCCCTTTGTTTGAGCATGATGATATCGTCTCAATTGCCAAATCTCACAAGAAGCCCGCTGGCCAAGTTTTGTTGAGATGGGCCACTCAAAGAGGCCTCATTGTGATTCCTAAATCAAACAAGACCGAGCGCTTGTTGCAAAACTTGGAGGTGAACGACTTTGATCTTTCGCGGAGTGAGTTGGACGCAATTGAAAAATTAGACGTGGGTTTGCGCTTCAACGATCCCTGGGACTGGGACAAGATTCCAATCTTTTATTAAGTGAGATTGAGGAAAGCCTGTAGATGTAGATTTTTCCCAAATACCATCGGTAAATCTTGCATAATGCCGTGGAAAAAGGTTAAGCCGGCCAGATGAATGATTTAATATTTAAACACTCTCGCGTTGAATAGATGTCAATGCGTCTGGTTAAAAGTGCATCAAGCTCACTTCAGCCATACAAATCCAACCGTCTGGATCTTCTTCATATAAAGCGTGGAAGTTTGGTTTCATCGCAGAGTGCAATACAAAACCTTTGCAAATAAGTGAGGTATAAAGAAGCAAGTTTGCTAACTACAACGTAACGGCCTCTTTGGTCTCCGAAAAGTATTGTGTGCAGAAAAGGCATACCCCCCCGCCAAATTATTTGGGTGTGCCGAGTAACCGTGAACCATGCTTCACGTGTGCCAGATGCTAGAGGCAAAAAGGGGAAAATAGCCCATATAGTGGATTAAATAAAAAGTGTACTAAACCTGGACTCACTAGTATAAGTGAAAAATAGACTTTAAACTCAATCTGCGAGTAAGGTCTGGCACCATTCATGGTGTATTTCATGCGGATGGCCTCGGCTCGATTGTCATGTGGTATCGTCCCGCAAGACGGGACCAGTCTAGAGTCACATTAGCCTGGATACAGAAGACCCTCTTATAAGAAGTTGAAGATGATTTTATATTTTTTAGGTGGGTGACTTTATTTTTTTTAAAAAAAACTGTCAAAAGCGAGGGTGTTACATACCCAAGGTTCTCATAGAAAGGTACGACCATGAACCCTCGAACAATCTTGTGAGAGCTGAACAGAATCAGTCAAGAAAACACGACTCAGTTTAAAAGGTACTTATGACAATACCAATTCGACCTACAAACATATCACATTGACTCACCCTAATCATCTCCTCAAAACCCTCAAGCACACCCGTGTTCTGTCATCTTCTTCCAGAGCTCGTGGTTATCTCCTAGCTGGTAGTACAACGTACGTTTCTGGTAATAGTCCGGCATTAACTTGATATTGTCGATGACGTCGTCGAGCAAAATGGCTTTCCCCGCATTGAGCCCGTCTCCTAGTCCAGGATGTGCAACATTTACAACATGGATATGGAAGTGGTAGTAAGAAGGCTGATAGTGCACGAAAAGACGAAGCTGATCTTGCTCCAACGGGTAGGTCTGGCTTACTACGTGCTTGATTTTCGTCAGAATCGTCTCCAAGAACTCCGCATGCGATCCATCGATATCGCGCACGCTCAGAATATCGGTGCGCTTGACAATAGCAACCAAATAGAGCGCATCCATGGTGATCCTGTCCCACTTCATGTCTGGAAGTAGCACATATCCGTGTTTCACATCTGTTTCATGATGGACGAACGTTTCAGATTCTTTCCCTTCAAACAAAATGTTGTGTACCCACTGGAGACGGCCTCCTTTTTGCGTGTCGATGTACGGTTTCACCACCTCATTGTATGTCTCAGGTGTCTCGCGCACCATGTGCCGTTTTTGAGGAGCATACTTACGGATATGTGTCTCTGAGGCCGGATAGGTAATATTCAACTTCGCGCCTGGATTAGACAGTATATTCTGCACCAACGTCGTCAACGACCAGAAATATACGTCGTTGCTGTTGATCAACTCAATGTTATCGACCAAATCGGCGAGTCTTGCGGGGCACAAGTCATCTGGGAGATTGAACGCGGTCTTCTCAAGCGCGACAATGGCTTTTTGCCCGTCAATTTCCCCTAATAATACAACGCTTTTCAGCTGTGTGTCGGTTTTGAGAACCTGCGTGGGCACAAATTTTGCTGCCAATTCCTGAACCAGCATTTCCGGATATGAAATTAATTATTTTCAGGGAAAATGTCGCGCACTGTTTCTTAGCGGTGCTGAAATTCGGCGACACCTGCAGTCTGTTTTGGGTATGGTCAAAGCAGATGACGAAAAGTTGTTTGGGGTTGGAAGTTTTCGAAAATTTGGGGGTTTCGAGGCGAATGGAAATTTCGGTGAATCAAAATTCTGATTCGTATGAGTCGCGGGGAGAATCGCCACTTATATACTCATTTGGTGAATCTTCTGCAGTATTGTATGAACCCACTAAGCGGCGTTTTGTGTGACATTCCGTGGTCGATCTACAAGACAATGGCGTCATCCATAACAACCGAGACAATGATATTCGCCTTCCATACTTGAATTGAGAAAAAGAGTTTTCTGGGAAAGGTTTTGTTGGCTTTGATGGTACATGATAGGAGGTGAACTTTAAGCATTATCTCATTTTTTTTTTTTTGCAACCAACAATTCTCGCCAAATTAAATCAGTATTCAATCCATTTCACAAAGGTTACCAAGAATCGTTCATCAAGTTTTGGAAACAAGCGTGCGGCATTGTTGCTGCAAGATCGCGAGTGAGCGGACGGCGAAGCCAATGAGGAGTGACGCTTTCAATAGTCATCACGTAAACCGAATCACGAACCATAGGCGTTAGGTCTGGATTCTCCAAGCAGAATAAACTATCATTACACCAGGACTGAACAATACTCAACCCACGTATGGTTTTCTATGTTGAAAAGTTGTGGATCTCTGAGCTTTACAGAAAAATCGAGGAGTGTTCGGTCAAGGTTCGACCAGGATTCTGCGAGTCGGGGCATTTCTTAATTTATTATATTTGCGGTTTTCACTTGATCCTGAACTTGCCTGCTTTCTATGATGAGCGTTTCAAATGATCTATTGTAGTCTGGAAAGAATGACGATTTGCAGAATTTTGTCCTTGAACTTTTTCATTGAAGGGGTCATTCATGAATCGAAACAATGCGTGGGTCCAAGCAACTGAAACGTCTTGAATACTTATTTTCCGAGAGAAAAGACCACACTCAAATCTCTACCCATACTTCGGAGAAGTATATGCACACACGGATAGGGCAGCTAGGTTTCTATTCACTCATTTCATGTGATAAATGTGTATCCGAGGCACATTATAAGCAAGCTGCACGATCCTCCATGATCTTCTATGATCATCCATGATCTATAGCGCCGCTAAAAATACCGAATAGTGCGACCAACTCACTCATTGTGGGAGAGGTGAAGTCTACCCACAGTCTCCAAAAATAACATGAAATTCATACAATGGTCTGGTTTATTGCCTCAACATAAACTGAAACTTGCGAAATTCAAAACTTTTAGCTTTGTTTGGCTGATTAATTAGTACTTCAAATACTATAGTAATGAGGTCCACCCCACTACCAATTTGAAGAATACCTTTCAGCTGTGGAACCAAACGCGATGTACAATCCGACCTTATTTTATATATTTGAAGATTCATCTTGTTATAGGGCGCTGTTTCCGGGGCGTCTCACATTCGCCCCTGGATAGGGAAAAGATCAACTATAGAAGACCTATAATAGATTCCCAATCTGTGTAGCCTGTGAGCTTCAATCCCAATTGCCTAGGGGTGATGCCCGCCCTCCTTCATCACCTTGTGCCTTGCTTTGCGATTTCCACCTAGGAGTAGACTCTGCTTCTGCTTTCTTGACACTACCTACGAATGTCATCGTCCCAGAGGGGCTGTCTGGCCAAATTCTTTGATTAGTCTTTTTGAAAAGATAATGAGACTTTATCGATCCATCAAATGCATTTACATTAAGTCCAATCTTTTTTCCAATTGCTCATTTGACGGGACAACAGCGCAACCTGAAACACTATCATCATGATGTATGCAAGTACAGTCAGACCCGATTTCAGGAATGTTACTAAGGAAACCATTCATTGACTGAATAGCTCTCGAAACTCACGAGCAACAACCTACGCCAGAACTGCCCTGCTTCGAGAATTCACTTGTGACTTCGGAAAGTATTTGCTAGATGTCGAGCGCATTCGTGGGCCTTTCTGTAATTTGATTCATACTCAATGTCTGGCATGTGAGAACAATCTTTGGGCCCTTTGCGCCATAGACTCAGTTTCATAATTGTAAGGAGATAGATAGACCATGCTTTATCTCATTATTATATAACTGATTGGTCTGCAAGAATGCGTTACTGCTGCTCTCAATCTACTTTAGTATCATTAAAAACCTGTAATGAGCGTGCAATGGGGGTGCATTATGGCGATTAAGCGAGTCTCAGATATCATTTGACTCGACAGTTCCGAATTTCGCCAGTATTAATCTGCTTCAAATACAGCTATACTCAAACTCAGAAAAAAGTTTGGTACTATCACACGGTCCGCACTAGTTTGAATTGATGTTTATTCTGCTATAAAGCCCACAATCGTGTGATTTCAAGTCTTATTGGGAGATCCACGGGACTTTGCACTGCCTAGGTTTGGGGAAATGGCCAGGTTATCTTCATCACTGAAGCTGTTTCGCCTTCAGTGCATCTTTATTCAACACATCAAGCATCTGCCTCGTCTGGTAAATCTGATTCTCAAATGTGAATCTCATAAATCTAGGTACGTCGGCAAACAGGTCTAGTTGCGTTTCCCAAAATTCAAAGCGCTGTGTCAACCGAGCCAACCTTTCGTAGTGCCCATCGACCGAAACATCAAGATTTCCGTGAATATTAAAAAGGGAAAGCACCATAATCTTCAACTCTATGACCTTGTATACAGCTTCATGCCCCGGAACAGTCATCATCTGGTAGCAACCCATGAGCTCGGTTGCATCTACCATGACTGATAGAATATTATGCGTGAGCAAAATCTTCACAGGTATTACCGTGGATGAAGCAGTGGCAAAGGATTCAGATAAATGGTCAAGCTGCGCATTCAATCTTCGAGCATCATTGGTGAAGGAATACGAGTCAAAGAATTCTTCGTTTACATAGGACTTCAAACGGCCCAAAAAATTTCCTAAGAGAACCTCTGCTCGAGCCCTCTCAGCATGCACTGAATCCGAATGAGAAAAGTGGGTGGGGTTTGGTACATTTGCAATGGTAAAAAATGAGCTTGGGGTATGTTTTTGGGGGAAGCTAATGGTAGCCTCTGTAGTGAAGCAGCAGAGATAAGCGAAGATACAAAGACTGGCCACTTTCATCATTCTATTATTTGAGCAAATTTCCAAAGTATACTCGTGCCAGACCACGAGGGCCTTATAGGTAGTCTTAAGAAGCCCCACATGTTGAAGAGCAAAGTACAGGTTTTGATACAGGCTGTGAATGAGGGCTGTGCTTACTCGAGTTCCTTTTGAATGTTTTGCTTTCTTGCGAGCGAACTGGGGAGTGAAATCGAATCTTTGAATAGGGGTTCATTATTGCTGTCTCATATTCGCCACTAACCCCTGGCGATATGCCATCAGCTATAACTAGTTCATGGGCCGAGAAACAGTGTGTTGACTCACCAAATAGTGACTAGGTTGTGCGTTGCCATACTTTCACTACATGAAAAATGTATTACGAAGGTAAGACTATGATGCTGTGTGCTCTTGTCCTTCCATCGCACAGCCTTCGCAAAAATAGATGATGTTGTTTGCCGCCACATCTGAAGCAAGAAGTTTCCATCTGGCTCGAATATTGCCTTCGAAATTGAGCTTGATCAAAGTCTGCGCAAGAACTCTTGTTTTCCGCAATTTTGCAGCTAATAGTTGGCAGCCCCAGTTAAACATATCTATTGAAGATACTTTCGATGATCAAAATTGAGAAAGCAGTCTAGTGAAAAAAGGGAAAACTCACTCTTTCTTTTTTTTTCAATATGAAGAGGGCAATGCCCAATTGCAATCATGTTTTATCAGAGAACCACTCACCCGTTCAGTAAGTCTCACCCACTAACAGTGGGCAAATTATTAAACCCTAAAGCAAAAATAGAATATCGAGAATAACGCATCAGCTTGCCACTCAAGGACATAAACACATTCCTTCCTCAAAGTATGGATTATCAAGAGCTGACATTGGTGATTCAGAATGTAAGACCAACGACAAATCCGAACAAATGATAGGTGTATGTCTGTCACGCGATAATCGCATGAATTATATACTTGAGCAGACAAAGCCCAAAAAGCATGAGAAAATCATCAAAGCCACATCCAACATTCAAGTTCAAAGCTTGTGAAGTTTGGTTTCATTTCGAAATCATAGGGGCAATTGTGGCATCAAAACAGTACGATTTTGCCAATAGCTTTCTTTCGAACATACATGATGAACAGTCACTCGAAGATGTTTTCTGCTATCAAGCCGAATAGTTCAAATACCTCAAAAGTCGTGGTAAAGTTCACTCTCTACAATTTCCACAAGAAGTATCATTGCTGCCACATTTCGCAGCCAGACCATTTCGTACAAAAATGTTGAGCCACTCCACATAGCACCAAATCTCGTATGAACAAAATTCACGGCTTTCTGTGCAACCTTAATTTACCTGCCTATCATCAATAGTAGATAATAGACTGATTTGGGCTATATTGTCAGATCCACAATTGCTGATATCGATGGCCTGCAGATAAGCACCGATCACCAGATGGTCCAAAATCGTAGCACGGCGTTCATATGCTCTACAAGTCGGGCCATTCATAAATCCGGCTGTTTGTAGTCGGATTCAGGATCACCGCTCAAAATCAGCTTTTGGCTATCGAAGTTCAAATAGGGGCTTTGTTTATCAAGCATCCAGTCCCGCGAAATTGCACTCTTGATAGCACATTCGAGGGTGCAATTGGTACAAGAACATCTAATTGAAGACATCAAAATTGTCAAGCTCACAGCCGAAAATTAATTTCAGAGTTTCTTAGATAGGTATCAAGCGGAATTAATAACTTTTAGAGAAAGACAGTCCATCAATCACTGATCTCTACTCAGAATCTAATAGTAAGCCACAGGCAGCAGCTCTGCGCTCTCAAATTCGAAAACCAGTTCTTCTCTGTCACGTTTTTTTTCTTTTGAGTTTTTCCTATGAAATATCAATATTTTCATAATTTGCCAGGATATAGTACTCAATGGTAAAGGTCATCTGGAGCTTACACTCAACTTGAGTCGACTTGAACCTCGGCCGACCCAGGAAAAATCTCGACTTATTTCCTCATCTTTCAACTCTTCTGCTCTTTTTTGGATAATAATTTACAGGCTCACCTAAAGTGGTGTGTCTTTTGAAGAATTTGAAAATCCTGAGAAAGTTTTCTTTGAAGAAAAGAAAGATTGTGCTTCATTCATTTGTGATAGCCATGAGTCTAGATATATGAGACCGATTGTTTGTTCAACATAAACATGAAGTGCAACTAAAAAGGAGAATGAAGAAGAGCACTGAATGATATATCTACTTGCAAAAATGGTGGTATCAAATTTCAACCAATTGCACTCATGTCAAACTCTCAATACTATCAGATCTGCATCAGGTTATAACAGCACCATTCGCATCCGGTCACCCCCACCGGAAGAACTAATCTCGCACTACCCAAGTAATCTATTGTATTCTTTGAACAAAGATAAAAGTGATATCCACGAATAAAGAAAATTTCACATCTCAGTCAGAAAACTCACTTCTTCCATTTCGGTCCCCTTTTGAAGATCAAAGAGTATGAACTTGGCGCATTGCCATAGTACATTTCTTCAATAACTCTTTCGCCAGAAGCATATAGTAGCTAGTGAGAAGTAATCGGGCCACGCCTCCTC
This sequence comes from Metschnikowia corniflorae, assembly GCA_030581935.1. Taxonomy (NCBI): domain Eukaryota; kingdom Fungi; phylum Ascomycota; class Pichiomycetes; order Serinales; family Metschnikowiaceae; genus Metschnikowia; species Metschnikowia corniflorae. The sequence goes on from JAKTWD010000748.1 coordinate 8,757, forward strand.
TGTCAATGTCTTGAACAGGCCTTCGTCATCCGCGTGCTAAAATACAAATATTTTATGAACGTTAGGAGAAATTGTTAGGGCCTTAACTGCCGAGGTGGGCGACCTACACATAAGCAGATACCCTGCAATTTTCCGTTAATTGAACTTTCTTCTATACAAAAACATTAAACTGAAATAGCTTTCCTCAACCCCAGAGCCGTATCTTTACTACCTTTGTTATGATTGGTCGTGGATGTTCGATATAACAAGATTTGAGATTGCCCGGCACCAGCACTAAGCACTGGCGGATGCTAGAAGACCCGTACACCAGCGGTACTGGGCAGTTGAAACAGGGAGAATTCCGTCAAAAAGGTGGGGGTTTCAAGGCGATTCTGGTCTCTTTCGCTCACATTTGCCTCTGGTTTACTTTTTGGGAGAAGCCCCGTGGTCTGGGGCGGTGTTCTGCGAACTCGAAGGTGCTCACGGGTGACATTTATTGACTGCGAAATTAGCCTGGCCGAAGAACAGTGTGACTTCTCAAAGAAAACAGATTAGTACTTCGGTCAAGGAAAATATAGAAAAGTGACAGGCGACAGAAATAGAGCAATGGTGCTAGATTGTTTGAAAACACGGGACGGAAAGTTTCGGGATAAAGTATCCGGCATTGTGCTCACACTTCATTAAAGGCTTCCTTCTGGAATATCATACTCCGTGGACATAACCCACAAATTATCCAAGGGGTGTCATCAATTGGTAGGTGGCCATTTAATTAAGCCCCGTTTGATGCACCTGATACACAGATCGGAAAGGAGCGTGTTCGTACATGAGATATACGGATTAAAGCCAGCTTATTTGGTCAATCTACAAGGAAGATCTTTCTTATCATGAATGGTACAAAGAGGTGCAAGTTGATCTTTAACTGGTTCAAGTTCATTCATAATACTACTATTTCAAGACCAATTGAGACTCTAATTTGATGTAATTGTCATTTGTGCCCACAGAACTTGCTATACCAATTTTGACTCCTCGCACTAGTGAATAACCAGCGGTTTCTCTTTGATAGCGTCGTAAGTTTCATATTTTCCTTGTACCACAAAACACAAGAATTGTAGATGTAGTAAACAGCCAAGCATTGTTCACGAGGAAGCTAGCCTAGCAAAAAGTTCGCAATCTGGCGGCCCAAGGACAAAACCAAGAATCCGAAAGCTCGCTATGAAAAGAATGAAGCAGCATATGACATAAAAAGCCTCGCCTTACTTTGACAGAGGCATGGTTTGTCTGCGCACTTGGACTAGAGTTTTTTGCGTGAGCGACGAAAGTAACCCTTGATATATTCTAAGATTCTGGCTTTTGAAACGAAACTCATCTTTATGAAGCTCGCGTCTGCTGTCATGATAAGTGTCTTGTGAATTGTCTGCAAGGCATTGTGATCTAATGATTGCAAATTCGCAGCAAGACCGCTCGCACATGGTCAAACTTGGTAGTAAAGAGATGGTTTGTATGGCGCTTCGTCAGAAAACAATTATAAAAATATAGAGTTTTTGCGGAGATTGAAATTTTTATTATTAGTGTATCCCAAGTTTCGGTAAATGGCCGAATTGAGTAAAAGTCGTATATCAATATAGCTTCGAGATTGCGAAAGACAGTGGACCGAGTGGCTGTCTTGTGGCAACTTCACGAGGCAACCTCCACGATTCTTTCAGGGAAGCTCAGTGTGTAGCAACTTAAGAATTCTGAAAGTGAACATAAATCTTCAAATTGGTGAAACCCAAAAAATTCACAGATACCATCCTTTGCCTCCGAGCACCAGTCTGTGAGGCTCCACGAGAGAATCTGGTTCCTTTTGATGTAAATCTGAAGCTAGACAATTCCAATATAGTCATAACAGCCATATTAAAAAAACAGCATTCCAATAATGAGCTTGCTGTGCGTTTTGCCTTATGTTCACTTATCAATGGTGCCATTTGCCTGATTCTTAGTCTCATCCTTTCGAAAGTGAGCTATAAAAATTTTCAGGCAACTCGAGATAAAGACATTCTTTTGAGTCATGCTACAAACGCTTTTAAAATATTCGTCTATGAGATTTGAGCTAAAATGCCACTCTCACTTCTATAAATTGTAATGACCGCTGAGATCCAAGCCCTGTCTGTCTCACAGGTTTTTCGCAGCCTAATTTAAGCATGAACCCATGCCACAAAGTCACTTTCTTGCCCTAGTTTTTTCCACAACAATCTTCAAAAAAGCAAGTTCTATCAATACAACAAAGAGAAAAAATAAATAACACCTCAAACGGATAACATAATGGTCTTGTCGAGATTTAGAAACAAATTGAGGCTGTTCTCCTCAGATAATGTTACGCTGACGAATGTGACTGAATCCCTAGTTGACAGAACCAAGACTGATGGCACTGAGGAAAATATGAGTCCTTTGGAGACGGCTCTGCTTGCAGCAAGGAAAGGATTAAATCAAAAAGCAAGAAAGTACGGAGAAAGGATGGAGAAAATCCGGGTCTATTACCTCCAAAAAATCAGGGAAATGCAGTATGATCCCGAGAAAAACCAGCATACGGTGGAGATCAAACGCAGGGGGAAAAGGCACAGCTACACTCTTTCGGAACTCACGTTTCTTTGGTCCGAGGAAATTCGTGCTCTTTCCATTAATTCAGTGAAAGACCCGTGGGATAAGGTGCCAATAGTGTTTCAGGTGCCACGGCTGAAAACTCGTTACATCATTGAAGATGACACCTCGAAACATGCCCCGTTGACTCGAAACTTGTTCAGTTTCATGGGGTATATTTCGAGGACAGTCAAGTCGGAAATCAAGCAGTATGATTCGAAAGACGGAGTGCTTTTGGACGATGTTTGGACTGCCGAGAAACGGGTGGAGATTGCGGAGTACTTTCGCATTTGGGATTTTTTGACTATGATTGGGAAAGACCCGAAGTTGGTTGCATTGGATAGAATGTCGAGGAGGGAAGCTTTGCAAAGGGAGGCGTTGTCTAGAGAAAGAGAGAAGACATGAAAGATAGCTATTTGAGATTCCTGAGAGTAGTCTGAAGTTTCTTACTGTGGTCGCTATTACTGGCTAATAAAGTTCGAGCTTGGAAGAAGTGGGTTTAGTTGATGCTTCGGATTTTTTCAAAATCAATGCTTGTCTTCACAATTAGAAAATGTCATCATGAGATAGATGCTCATCTGGGTCACTGTATACTCTGCCGACTCGTCTTCTTCATTGGTGGTCTCTTCACTGAACTATTGTACTGATCTTACCTAAGACTAACCTCGTATGTTTACACAAACTGACTCTACCTATAGCTGAAAGCATACAGAACAGACAACACTCTGAGCTGTGTATAATTTTGAGACTCGATAAACGTACTGGATTGAAACAAGCTCGTCGCTGTTTGAAATGAGATTAGGAGTTGGAACTGTCAAATGGCTTAAATTCAAGCAAAAGGCGCAGGGAACACTAGAGAACTGATTTGACCTACCTTCGCCAGAAGTTTTTCGCAGCACGGACCAGTCTTAGTAACTGGAGATGATTTGGCCAATTGAAGCAAATACGATCCATTGAAGTCAGTCGCAAAGGGCAACATATGAGTAAGAGTCACTTTCTGGGGGCACATGGTATGAAATCTTACAATTTCTATGTCACAGATAGACCTGAGGACGCTTTGGGCCATGAGTATGACATTCAAATAGTCTGCAAGTAATACCGAAAGAAGAATACGTGTACTCAGCATCATCGAGGGGCCAGATAGTACAAAGACCATTCACATCCACAAAAGTCTTATCTACCAGGAATCGAGCCGTTGCTGTAGGTTGAGAGCAGAATGTTATACCACTTACGGAGGATAACTGGGGTCGAGTTCGTATCAAAGCCTTCATTCGTCGAAACGTGAAAATGCTTCATATCACAATCGAACGATTTTTCTGCAAAACCTTGTTCTATTAGTTGAATTACGTGTAAATGGGAGGGAAAATAAATAGCTAATTTCGTGTGCGAATGAACGTCCTTCGCCATAGCTGACAAGTGTTTCCTGAATATCGATGCAGATTAATCGCAAAAGATAGTATACAAAAGTCTTCGGACATACACAGAAGGCATCATGTTCCAGTACCATAGACGGGCAGATTCAGGAGTGGTCGGTCACCCAAGAAATCAAACGCGTTTCCTTGAAAGTCAATTGACAAAGAACACCAGCAAATCCACTTCCAATAAACAAATGTCAGTTTTCATGATACGGGGCTAGGCTGATGGACTTGTCATTGATAAGCAACAGATTCGACCTGTAATCGATGAAGAACCCGAAAGTACAATACTCGAGAAGGGAGCGGAAGCCTTTCCGAGAGCAATTGTAGAAGGGATCATCGCATAACATTTTTGGAATACACGAGAGATGCTCCATTAGCATGGTCTCCATCTTTTCACTAACATGTGGTCTGGAGTGTTGAGTGAAAACAAAGCACGGGGAGTAGAAGGGCCTGTATGTCTCGGTGTGCCACTGCTCTTCTTCAAACTTAAGAAACTGCTTTGATTCTTCGGAACAACGCCCATTAGGAACGTAGAAACGAGCCTCCTGGACCCTTAGCCTCATGAACTTGGCCTCGGTCTCGCTCGCGAGTTCTAAAACATAGTCCAACTCCTCTTGTGGAGGCAATCGAAGCCAAAGCTGTTTGAGATTGAAACAGAGCTTGTTGTCAAAGAGTTCCCTGAGCATGTTCAGGTTGCATAAATAGCAACCGATCACATAGTTTAGACTCAAATTCTCAAGCAGAGTGGTGTGCCTAGTGAGACAGGTCACTAAAGAAGGATCCGAATTTGGATCGTCATTATCATGGTATTCTCCAGCGTGATTGTGTTCGAGGAACTTTAACTCCAATGTCTTCAAGTTTGCGAGATCTACTGCTCCGTCTATGACCAGGGCGATCCAATCCCCTTCCGTCTCGAAAGCCCCATCCAAACTCAATGCCTCTAGCTTAAGCTGTTTCTTCTCTTGTTGGAAGTGCTGAAAGAATGAAGGCCAAGGTGGGGGGGCATTACGGATCTCGAATCTCTCCCCAGAATATGATCCATATTTATCCAACGCTTCATGGAGAAAGACCAATGTTTTGAGGGCAAGATACCTGTCCCCTTTTATCATCGACATTGCCACCTCAGTGAACATTATTTGTGGTGTTTGCGGATTTGAATCAAAATTGTACACCAACCTGAGTTCACTTAAGTAAGGACCAAAAGCAGTGACATTGGAGAGGTGACACGTGGCACTTATCAAGCTCGAAAAAATCCGATTATCTCGAAACTTTTGCCCGGAGTTGTGGAAGCGCTTGAGATTCTCACACAAGGGGAGCAATCCCATCCACTTCCCCGTTCCCTCCCTATATACGATGATGGTCTCGATAAGCAATGCCAATCTTCTGTGCCGTGAAATAACCGCTTGCAAACACCGGGGCCTGGTGGTCACCGTGCACTTTCTGGACGTCCAAACTCGTGTTTCCGCTTTCACTTCTGTGCAATCGGAGTCTGCAATGATTACTCGCCGATACAAGCAGGCGACAGCAGAATTATAGAGGTCTTGGGACACTTCGCAGAGTGCAAGAAGTTCTGGTGGATTGAGATACTCAAATATCTCCAGCAAAAGGTGCTCTGGAAAATCCTCTAAGCTCAACGGAGATCCACGGACGGCTCCTCCGACTCCGTCAGACCTAGGCCTCTTTGGCGTGTTACAGGTCGAGAGTGGGGTTTTTAGATTCAGAAACTCAAGGAAGTTACGCTTTTTTGAGGGTTCATCCATTTAAATCGATTGTTAAATTGTTTTTTGGATTAGTTCAGAAGGCAGGCGCTGTAGTAAAATACCCCAGAAATGTATCAGAGCATGTGGTAGCAACACCACAGAAGGAGCATTACATCCTATATAGTATAAAGCTTGCTTTTGTGACAAATTCTGCTGTTCTTGTTTGTGAACGAATATGTGTGGTGTGCCAATTCAGGGCAGTCGGAGTCGGCAGAGTCGCGGTACTAGCAGAATGACTGACAATGTCGATTCCAGTGAGTTATGATTTCTTCGGACGGAGTCACGAATTCAGACAGCTTGATTCCTAATTGTTTCTACAGAACCAATGTCAACTGATTTGTGTCTAACTCGATATCGAACACTATGTCCATCATCATGTCATACAAGTAATTCACACTGATGACTCACTGAGCACTTCATTAAGGAGCACATTGCAATCGAAAAATTCGTTGATTGAAATCACAAAACATCATAGAAGCCTGTTTTTACCCAGACATACACATTGCAACAATCCTCGTATACAATCATAACCATAAAGCAATTCCACATCTCTCCACCCATACTTTTTCTATATCAACGAGAGTAGCTGCTGATGAAATACTTCTCAATCACCTTTTTGAACTTGCTTGCTTTCTTCTTTGACTTGGTCTTCACATCAAAGTCCAGTTTCCTTCTTTCTGTCTGAACGTCGCTCGCAATTTCACTACCATGCTGATCTTGATTTGCAGTAACATCAAGAGCGTTGCTGTTGTCACCTGCATCAACACTTGCGGCATTTGCATCAACAATTGAAACTGTGGCATCGTGCCCTTCTTTCCCGGATGAGCCACCCAAAAGCAAATTTGGGTCTTCGTTCGTGTTGACATTCTGGTCTACCACGACAAACGACTTTGAGGTTTCACTGACGTTTTGATCACTCTGATTCGCAGGCTCAGGTGCGCTCCTCCCTTTGTAGAGCATCTCAAGATTGTGCAGAGCACTTCGAGAAGAGCCAGAATGAGTTTTTGGGGCTGTTTTTAAAGTAAGGTTGGAAATGGCCTTCGAGGCAGAGCTTTCAACAGGATTCTCAGCAGGAGTCTCAGCAGAATCTTTGACAATATTCCCAATATTTGTTTCATCGGAAAATCCTACTGCTCTCGACCCGAAAACATGCTTATCGGTGCTTTTCAACACCTCAGGTAGACCATCCTGGCCACTCACCAACGTGGGAAGTTCCTCTGCTGGAACTTCGTCGATCACCAAAAACTCGCTCAGAATATGTCCGGGGTCAAGAGAGTCTGGAAGATGTTTTACATCGCCGCTCCCAGAAACTTTGATTGAGTCCTGGCTTTCCAAAAAGGGGGCGGAACCCTGTTCAGGACTCCGTACCACAGGGTCTAGGGACGCAACAGGAGGTTTGGCATGGATGATTGGTTTCTTCGGGGACGCTTCGGTTTCAAGAAGTGGGATCACAGAAATACGCTTATCATCTCCTTCGTCAGCAAGATTTTCGGGAACATCAACAAACTCGTCGTCGTCTTCATCGAACGTACGGGATCTGGCCAAAAAGTACTCGCTTTCAGACTTGCTCAAAAGCCCATGACCCGAAAGCAGCTCCGCGGGGCTGACTGAACCCTGTCCATTTTCAGAAACAGCTGCGGCTGGCAATGCCATATTGGACACTGGAGGGTCCTCCACAATGCTCTCCTGTTTAGTGGCTGGATTCACAATATTGGAGCCGGGATGGGCAGGTTCAGGGATATCTGGAACGTTTTCAATGCTGGGGCTCCACACGGCATTTTCATTGGAAGCCGTTTTTCTGACCTCGGACGAACCCAAACTAGATCCGCCCGTACTGTTACGTCTTTTGTTTCTCTTAAACAAGGAAAACAGTTTCTTCTGGCGCTTCCGCGCCTCTTTTTCCTCGTACTCCGCTTGTTCTTTCTCCTCCTGTTTTCTCTGTTTTTCCGCCTCCCTTTCCGCCTTTTCCTCATGTTTCCTTTGCTTTTCTGCAACCTTCACTCGCTCCGCATGCTCCTTTTCTTCCTCCTTCAACTGCCTCCTTTCCTCCCGCGCACGCTCTTTGCGGGTTAGATGATGTTCATCAACGTTGCTGCCTCTCATAGAACGAACCGAGAAGTCCTTGTGGTGATTCGTGTACACGTAGTTTCTACTGACCCCCGACGCCTCCACCTTGCTGAGTTTTTGGTCGTTCTTCAACTTCTTTTCGGAATTTTTCGCCGCAAACTCGTGCGCTTCATCTGTCTTTGGGCTTTCACCGAAATTGCGAGAAACAGGCGCAACGGGCGGCCCGTACACCTTCTCCGAGGCCACCTGCAACGCCTTGCTGTAAAGATCGACGTTGTCCTGCATTGCCTTCTCCTTTTTGTGCTTAACATCGCGGGAGATCTCCGGATAGTTGTCCGAATAGTGCGGGATCGTCTCCACTTTATCCAAAAACTTGATCAGAGTCCCATTCGAGGTCAATGACGCAAGTCGATGCAGGGGTTCGATCTCTGGTGCTGGCGGTAGCGCATGCAGCGGCGGTTTATGGGTAGAAACAACCGCTTTCGGTACGTTTTTCGGCACAATCTCGGCGCTTTCTCCACTTTTATGGTCGTTTTTGGAGGCCGCGCTCACCGTCGCCACAGCCGCCGCTGCAGTGGCTGCATTGGGCCCGGACTTGAGAATCAGCTTGAGCCGGCGCGGCGACTGTGCGCTCGACAACGAGTTCGCCCGTGCCTCGGTTCGAACCGGCGACTTCGCGGCCACCCGAGATCTTTTGGGACCTGCATGTACGGGCTGTGTGGGGGACCTGGCCATTGGGGTCACGTGATCCAAGTACGTGTAATCGAAATCGTGGAGGTCCTCGTCGATCTTATTTAAGTTGTACGAGTTTGCGTGCTGTAGGTGCAGCGAAGGCCCCTGGAGTGAGTTGTTTCTTGATCCGGCACGCGAGAGGTTGGTCGTTTTGGTCTCGATCACGTTCAGCCCGTCGGGCAAGTGGCGCACGGTCTCCGTAGTGATCGAGCGCGTCCTACCAAGCAGATCAAGCACTTTCGTCGTTTTGGTAGTGATTATAACATCGTCTTCTTGACCATCAAAATGGTCCTCCGCGTCCTCGGGAAACACCGGCTGCAGCGCGAAATTGCGCCGCGGGCCCAGCCGCACGGACCCCGTGAGCGAGTTCAGCCGCAAACTGGGGGCTCTTTGTGCTTGTAGCGGCAGCTGCAGCGGCCCAGCAATGTACGACGCTTTGGGTGTATAAGTGTACGACTGCATGGAGTTGGAGCGGCGGTAGCCGCCGAGCGAGTTCGCCCTCACATTGCTCCGAGCCAGGGCCTGGCGGCTACCAACGGCTGAAGCCGGATTGGACGGTTTTTGGTGCATCTGAAGCGCCGCCAATGCTGCCTGGCTAGCACCCGAAAGCGACTGTGCTCTCTGGGCACTGGCAGCTGAGTTTGGGGAGTTTTCCGCGCGGGAAAGTTCCTCCGTGTACCTGGCAAAGCCGTGGTAGTCCTGGGACCTTCTTTTGGAAAAAAGACCCATCTTGTGTGGCACTTGTGTGGGGTACAAAGAGACGGTTAGATAAGATTGGTAGTACGCTGCGGTGTGGAGGTGTATGGGTGTGATAGCAGTAGGGCTGGGGCCGCTAGCGAGTGCGACTCTCTGTTCCTCTTCACACTGGCAACTATAGCAGCAATCAATGAGAACTGGTGAGGGAGAGCAGGAGTTGCCGTTTGTGGACCACTGAAAACAATTTGGAATGAAGTGTGGCTTTTTCGGGGTGAACAGCTGTTAGGAAAAAAATGCGGATGCTAGAAAGACAAAATAGGGTTGTGGGTGGAATTTGTGCCGGGCCTTGAGAGCAACATTTGTGCCGTGGGTGGTCTCGGGAGTGCACACAGCGCATGGCGTTTGGTGGAAGTGAGAAGTTGAGAAGTGAGAAGTTGAGAAATGTGAGGTGAGAAGTTGGGAAGTAAGAGGTGAGAAGTGAGAGGTGAGAAGTGAAAAGTGAAAAGTGAGAACTCGACAAGTTTAAGCGTGCGCGTTGAAGAGAGTAGCGTTGCTGCTTACGAGCTTTGTGAAGTCTCTCGCACAGGGAATCTGAGAAGTGAGCATTGGGATTGGTAGGAGACATGTTCAAAAAGATTTACCGAAAACGGTGATTTGTTTTGGGTGTTGTTCTCAAGCTCAGTTACTCTTCCTTTTTTCTGATTTCTGCGCATTGCCTATTTCTTGGCAGAGCATCAAATGCAGGCCGCACATTCTTTATAGGGAGGAAGGCTCCAGTTCTGAGCACTGGCGGTTTTAATAATTCCTACATGTGCTGGTGAGTATTTGCGCTCACTTATGTAAGCGGCATGGCACGGCTTCAGATGGTTGCTCAATTGTTTCCGAGCCAATGTTTGTGATATTTGTGTGAGGGTGGCCTTTCCTCTCTTTTCTCTTCATCTTTTTTATTATTCGAGCTGGCGTACTAACTCGCTGGATTAAAAGAGACGCCGGACAAGAGCTCAATGAGATCCTTCAAATCTTGCTAGTGGCACTTATGCTTTGTTGGAGTTGCACAATGGGGGCTGCGAGGTGCGGCTGAAATTGCTGGACCAAAAGCAATCGAAGCCCGCGAGGAATTTGAGAGAACCAAGCCAGCATTTTTGTTAGATCGCGCAATCTAGATGGATGCTTTTGTTATGGTAGCTATGATACTCACATAACCATTCTGTGACTACTTGCAAATGAGACTATGTGAAGGTAGTGCCAGAACGTCCAAATGTTGTTTTGAAGCTACGCCCATACTATGAAGTCTTTGGGGTACATATAGACGAGCTTCAATTCTAAAGTCTAGAATATTTGATCTTCTTGTTGAGCGAGGCAACACGGATGTGGATTTGAAAATCAGGTGTGGTAAAGAACATAGTGACTCAGCTCACTTCTTCTATCTTACTTCTTGCAACCACGCCGTTTGCGTGAACTGCCATTTCCATTTGAGATCATTCAACCGACGCATCGAAAGATCATCTTGACTCAGGCCGGCTTGTATTTGGGCTACTGGAGGCGCCGCTTTGTACGTTATACTTCTCAAGTACACGCCCAACACGCTGATCCGGACCACGGCATTCTTCGAGCTGCGGAATGTCCACCCAGTGTCAAGTGCATCTAAAGTTAGGGCTGCTGATGTGGAACCAGAATCGCTGAGCAACTTTAAGAGCAGGGAACTGCAAGGCCTTTTCTCTAAAAACACTGACGCAGTGGACCAAAGCGCAGCCCTTCGCAACAATCCATATGCGAGGCATGTGAGCCCGGCCCAGGCTGCGCTTATCAGCAAAGAGCCAGGTTTATTTGGAATGGAGAAGTCAAATCGCCGCCTGAGCGGGCATTTACTATGGAAGACGGGTTAAACGTGTGCGCAAATTGTGCTGACTGTCCGGTAAAAGCGAAAGCTGACGATGGCTTGCTCGGGTTTGTAGTGCAAGTCGAGTTCGAGACCGCCTCCACCACCCCTATGTTCGTTTACCACCAAAGTGTTAAGTTCGGTTGAAAGTTTCGATAAGCAAGACTCAAAGAATGAAAAAAGGAAATCTTTAACTAAGCTATCATGAAATCCACCAGATGACCCAACAATGCTTGGCTCCAGAGCACGCTTTGATATTTGCAACTATTGTTTGGCCGCGGCCACAGCCGACAGTTACGTGCTCGTAACATTTTCAAAAACACCATTTTCTGCCCCCACGTCCGTCAGTTTCCTTCCTAAATTTATATATTCATACTGAATACGAAATATCAGCGAGAGTGATTCTTGGAATAGTATTATGCCAATTCTACACTCACAAATTTCTCAATCTACCCACCCGTAGCCCAGCCCAACTAACCACAAGTCATATTTCCAGGCCCGGAATTACCCTTTTAATGAACAAAAGCCACAAAATGCTTTTGACAGATTCCCCTGACCACTTCTGCACGGCTCGCCAAATTCAAGCACAGGCCTGGGGGTGATCAGAGCTCATAGAGCGCGATGATACTTCTTCATATTTCGCGGGCCATGGCAGTGTTTTGATCGTTCAGATATTCGATCAAATGTTTGGTTTGCAGATGTAATATCAGCATTGGCGTGGAAGTATACAAATGTGGGCAGTGCCTATTTTGATTTACGGGATTAAACTTTATTAGCTTGACAGCTTAAAGCGGGGTTCTCCAATGAGTCTGTGACTGCAACTTCGACTATTATTCAAACAGCTCGTGTGCAGGTAATAGCTGAAAATGCTAATTGAAATCGGCGCTGCCACGAGGTACTCTTCGAAGGGTTTCAAAAGCTACCTCTCGCTGCTTAGGAACACAAAAATGCTTGACGATAATTCAGTACGTCTGTCACAGCCTTTAAAAAGAATTTGGGGAGGGCATCTCTTGATTGATGCTCATGTTCGCTCACGGCAGCTTTGACAGACAATGAGGCATCAAACTACGAGAATGAAAGCGAGATTCTTTGGTTAGTGAATTTTCTTCTCATCACAAACACATCTGATTCAAGAGTCAATCAAAATCAAAATCAATTCGGGTTTTGAGAAATGTTAATAAACGTAACTTGTGTATTTGAATCATAACAGTATTCTTGACAAGAGCAATGCTTCGCGGAGGACTCCGATAGACAAATTTCAAAAAGATCCAAGAAAAATCCCAAACGCCAAAAATAATTAATTTCGTGAACTTTGAATAATTTTATGTCGAAACTCATCATTAAAATGAGAGTCTTCAATTTTCAAATGTCTTCCGCGTGGGAACATTCATATTTCGTCTTTGGAAATTCGAGGACGACGCCCCGGTACAGTCAGCGAGCACCACATTGAGTTCATTTCTTTAGTGAGGCATTGACCCAAAGCACTGTGTTCGAGTTGGGAGACAAGAGCTGGAATAACCTTTTCAATGGCTACCCTCACTCAAAAATCTATGTAAGATGTTCCAGAAAGTAGCTTTTCTTTTCTTTAAAGATACATATTTAATTGCAGGAAGTCACTTGAAGGTGACCGAAAACTATACAACTGTAGAAAAAAATCAGCAGCTCGTCTCAATAGAATACTGAGCAATGAGAAGCTCCGACTTTCCCAAGCCTTAGCTCCTCCTCCTTACTCTACCCGCTGCCTATGTTACATCAACCTGCCAGCACCCAGGTAGACTACAACGCTCTCTTCAAGGTGCGATTTAGAAGAGGTTGAAGGGTGTCACACCCCAACTCCTCCTTGCGTCTGGAAGAATATTATCGGCGGACGATTTCGATAAAGCAATTTGGGTTCCGAAACGAGTTATACGTATAATCCAATGGGGCCAACATTGATCATAACAATGGGAAGTGTATGTGTAGCAAACGCCACACATATTGGGTACAACTAGATTCAGTATAAATGTGACTCTGCATCTCTTTCAGAAGATGAAATTTAAATTCTGGAATGGACCTTGAAGTATCATATTAAGAAACACGAACCAAAATCGTAGCTGGTTAATTTCGATACGCCTATCGATGGTTCGTGAATGTGCACTGATAATCATTGTGCCAGGTTTGGGATAAAAAAATCGTGAGAAATAACTGCCAACGAGATCAGAAAGTTCCACGATCAAGATTGCTTCAGTTTATTAAAAGCAGGAAAGCCGGTGAATGGCTGTTCAAGTTCGAGGCTTGAGACAAAAAAGAGGTAACCTTTAATGTGATATTCGTAGGTGATCAAAAAATTGAAACCAAAAAAGTAGAGTTGAGAGCTCGTTACGTTCAAGCAATTGACCTTTCTAATTCAAATAACCCTCGATAGGAGCCTGCTGAAGGCGGGGGCAGGTATCGGGGATTCTTTTTGTTTTCAAGTAAGGTGATGGATATTCATCAATGAAATCTCAAATCAAGGATGCATGGATAACCCCTTGGACTGACTAGAGGCCTGTACCTGCTTCTAATTCAGAGCACTTATGAATGAAGATAGTAGCCTGGTCTGTGAGTGTTCACATGATGAATTTGGTTTGAACATTGTTGTATTCCTGCGACATCTGTCAGGTAGGACATAGCCATCAAGCTTTTTGTTAAACGAGTTAGCTCTGGACGAGTAAGTTCTCGCGTAACGCCAAGTCTACCAGCACCGCTTTACGATATAAGCTACAGTCGCCCCGTTGGAGACCGATTGCGTTTTCCCATTCTTCTCTATAAGGAAGGATTTCAGTCATGTTGACTCTGCCTTCATCCCTTCATTGAGTCACCAACGCCACGTGCTGCTCACGAAACACAGACAACAGTGGTGTTAATAACCACAACATGTTCCTTTGACGAGAGTTTTTCTTATTGTCCTTTGTTCGCTCCCTGTGAGCTACCACTCGATTCTGACCCACGGACACGTCTTCCCCATACTCTTGATTTTGCTCATCTTAAACCCTCTTTAGGATCTTGACAGCGTGAAAAGGGGGGCTCAGAAAGGACCGTGCTACAACCGAAAGTGCGACCAACAATCATATGCCCGCCTCCGGCCCATGGCACGGACCCGTACACCTAGCGTGGAAATACCAAGGTGGGAACCGGTGAATTCTCCGAATGGATAATAAAGTCATGCGAGAAGTGCATATGTTCATCCAAGGTCCGCCAAGATCAGGCGTTTCGAGCCTGATAAACCATCAAATGACAATGAGTGGCGAGCCACAATTCGTTTTCTCAGTTTGAGTTCCAGGTAGTACTGCATATAGACTATCAACGAGCTCGAAGCGATGCCCCGCTGACCAGTGTACGACAATGATGCACAAATCGCGTACAAAAGCGTACCCATATAGTTTCGCGTGCTGTACGGCGTTTCAGTATTAGGCCCGCATCGTACGCTTACTGGGGATGGATTCCGAACATAGTGTACGTACGCCTTACAGCGATCAAGATTTATATGCAGGTACACCAATTATGGCGGTACGTAGTGCGAGCATGCGTTCATGCCCGCGCACGTGCCTTGGCGTCATAGCTGTTTGCTATGGCTCACGCGGTGGAAGCTCTATCTCTAAATCTTATTAAAGTAGGAGTAGGACCCAGAGTGCGCGGGTTGACTATACCAAGTAATCCTAACGTTTTGATAAGACTCTTAACCAACCACTTCCACTGGG